>CM067369.1:206886058-206975465 GCA_034401795.1 Chaetoderma sp. LZ-2023a | reverse complement strand
GGACACGTCATATCCGGTGATGGAGTGGCTACTCAACCACCAAAAATGAAAGCAGTAGCAGAATGACAAACGCCCTCTTCAGTAACGGAAACCCGAAGTTTCCTCAGCCTTTATCAATACTATCGCCATTATATCTGTCACTTTAGCGAGATTGCTTCACCTCTTTATCAAATCACCGAGAAGGATCGACCATTCGAGTGGACGAGTGAGTGTGAAGATTCTTTCAGGACATTGAAGAAACTCTTGACGACTGCCCCGATTCTCGCTCATCCAAACCCTAACCTCGATTTCATCTTAGACACTGACGCATCAGCTTACGCTATTGGTGCAGTTCTATCTCAAGTCATGGAGGATGGAATGGAGCAGGTACTGGGTTATGGTTCGCATACTCTCAACAAAACGGAAAGAAGATATGCCACCACCAAGCAAGAACTATTTGCGGCAGTATATTTCGTCAAGTATTATAAACACTTTCTGTATGGCTGCCCTTTTACTCCCTGTACAGACCATGCCTCGCTACGATGGCTTAGAAACCTTAAAAATCCGGAAGGTCAGGTAGCGAGATGGCAGGAATCCCTGCAGGCCTACAATTTCAACGTTGTTCCTCGTCCTGGCAAATTGCATGGTAATGCCGACGCCCTCAGCAGAATTGGACAAGGAGATGAACATGAACAGGCCGAAGCTGTGACACAATCTACATAGCCTTCTCTGGAGTTCCCCGAATTGCGGTGCACAGAGTGGAATCCGGAGAAAGCCGCCCATGAACAAGCAACAGATGCGCAAACACGAAGTATATATGCATGGATCCAGGAGGGGGTACGTCCTCCAAAGGAATCAGTAACACCTTTATCCGCTATGGCAAAATCTTACTACCAGCGATACGAAGAATGTCATCTTAGGAACAACGTTCTATATATTAATAATCGCTTGGTGATTCTAGAAAGTTACCGGCATAACATATTATTACAACTACACAATAATGCGGGTAACTTGGCCCTAGAAAGGACTGTTACTTGGATCAAACAGAGATTCCACTGGATCGGGATTCGCGATAGTGTAAAGGCATGAGTTTCCAAATGCACACCATGTCAAAGACGCTCTGTTGGACAGCACCACTCCGCACCTCTTCAAATTAAGATTGTTGGTGCACCGTGGGAACGAGTGGCTATAGATGTGCTTGGACCCTTGAATACGACGGATGATGGAAATAGGTGCATCCTTGTATTGCAAGACTATTTCATGAAGTGGGTAGAAGCATTTGCTTTGCCTGACCAAGAGGCATCCACAGTAGCGGAGGTCTTGGCAAGCAATGTATTCTGCCGTTTCAGTATGCCCTATGAATTACACTGCGATCAAGGAAGTAACTTTTAGAGCCGACTCATAACAGAGCTCTGCAAATTGTTTCATATCATCAAAACTAGAACAACAACGTATCACCCAAGGAGCGATGGAATGGTTGAGCAATTCAATCGCACCTTGGGAGAGATGTTGACGAAGGAAACACGCCTTGATTGTAGAGATTGGGATTTATGACTCCCATATGTACTCATGGCATACCACACTTCGGAACATTCCAGCATGGGTTATACCCCTGCTTAGTTAATGTCAGGCCGTGAATTAGCCTTACCCCTGGACCTGGCTATGCCTAGGATACCAGGAGAGAAAAATTCACCTTTACTTTACGTTGAACTCTTGCGGCAGCGGATAGAACACGCCCATGAGTTAGTAAGAGACACATTATCCAGTGCACACCGGCGGCAAAAGACATGGCATGACCGGAGAGTGCATTGAAATCCCTATGAAGCAGGAAGGATGGTTTGGGTACACGATTTCTGACGTTCCGCAAATGTGCCAAATAAGCTGAGTTACCAGTGGAAAGGCCCCTATGTGGTAGTACGTAGGACGTCGGACGTAACTTACCATATCCATGCTTCGGATGGCCTGACCTCAGTCATCCACTTCGATCGACTTAAACCATGTGTCAGCAGCGACTCAGTACCAGAGCTCGGGCTGGGCGTCTCCCATGATACCGGTACCCAGACAGAGATTTCCACGGAAACTAGTATACCCATGCTTAGCGCACAGCACTGCGGTGCCAGTTCCACCCGTCTTCTGCCAAGCAAGAACACCAGTGAACAGGCGGCTAACGCTGAGGACGATGACACGATACGTACCCGCCCTCTCCCTCCTCAGCAAGGGTCTACTCGATCTGGAAAGTCGTATTTGAAGACCTTTTCGTCTGTATTATCCAAGGGGGCAGATGGAAAAGTTGTTCCACCGACCTCTTCCTACTCCCACCCACTTCATGCTATAACCCCCATCATAGAGTTACCACAAGCGAAAGCTGAGGCTGACCCGAGCCATACTTCCTGTAGGGTGGAACATGTGATGAATAGCATGGAGGTGAAGAGGCTGGATGAAGCCTTGGCGTGTCTAGAACCGCAGAACTGTACAACTCAGTGTACCCGACCACACCGCAAAATCGCGAGACCATTCCCCATCCAAGAGACACCCCCTTCCGCAGTCTCACCACTGCCAAAATCTCAACTCGTCTCACTTATCTTTGCACCAAGTTCAGACATCACCAGCCCAGTCCATTTCACACTCCACTCGTCGTCTGTTGATCGTCAATCTTCAGATTTGAAAGAGACTGCTGTAACAGAGGAGATGGCATCCTGCACTGCACTGACCAACACTACCCCCTGCGGTGGGCAGGGAAGCAGCCTGTTCAGCAGACTCTCGGCTCGAATATTTCCGGTGCCTAAAATCTATGACAAGGCACCAACCATCGTGTAATGGGAGATGACCACATCCCCCCGCCAAGGGCCACCCTCTCCACAATGGCCCACCAATTTCCCCCGTGAACAGTCAGGACACGCACACCAATCACATACAAAGCATACTCGCCCTCGAGGCTGGATACGTCATTTCATCATTGCGCGAACATCACACACATGCTCGGTTATACTCAGCATAATGGAGCCAGTCATCACCAGCCACAAGATCATATAGCAGCACCTAACGATTGTTAAATAATTTTGTTAGAGACATAAATCGGCACCGCAACAAATCCAACCGCAAAAGATGCGGCATTCACCGGCGTGGAAAACTGGAATATGCCCATTACGCATAACATCAGCATTATACAGCAGTCCGAATTTCCCTACAACAAAACTTTACCGTCAACAACACCAGCTAACATTCCTCCCGCACACACCTTCTGATCCAGTTACGGGAGAACGGATTACGGATAGAAGGAATGCACCACAACCATCTACAGTAAGTGCTAAAAGGAGAAACCCGATCCAACCCCCCCCCCCCCTCTCCTCGCGTCGTACGTAAACAGCTAAAAATAACATACCTCATCTACACCTAATAACAGTCAATATTATTAAGAGAGCAATGTGCCCGCAGCCTGTCATCAGTCACGAGTAGGATTCTGCTACCGAAAGTGAATTCGATAATGGATTGATCAAAGTTATGACAGCCACCTTTTTTTGTCATCCGGGCTCTAAAGTAACTCTGTCCCGCCCACGGGCTCGGCCATTACAGAGCGAAATACAGTTATGTCCGATAAAGTTGACACCATACCACAGCCATCCTCACCGCAGAGGGACGGTTGTAAAAATGCCACACTCATTACAGCGCAAGACTCATCGACAGAAAACCAGCCAAGCATATCAATCAATTTTCAACAACAGGTCAGAAACACAAACACACAGGCTTTACTATGTTCAAAATCTCCAAACGACGGCACTGTATAATGTAACAACTGTGACACTCATATTCCGAGCTGTATTATAATTTAATTATTAATATTATTATTATTGTAAATGTGTCCGGTCTAGGCAGGGACGGAGCTAGTCCTACCCATAGAGGAGGATGCTTGGCATCCCTCCCGCTCGGAAAACACAGCCATCTCGTCGGGATCAGTAACTTTGATCTACCGCCAGAATAGGACTGTTTACACCACACATCCAATTATGTACAGCTTTACTGCTATATCTTTGATTAAGATCACAACTACCCTACCGTGGCTACAAATCATTGGCGCACAGGCTGGTAAAGCGGCATCAAAAATCTAACAGTATAACCACAAAGAGAATTTTCAAAAACTCTTACTTACGTTCCAGCCAATGATCAACAAACGGTTGGAAATATCACCTACTACAGATATCAAAGGTCGTATGTATAAAAACTCGCGCCATAAAAGGGACAACATTTCAACAAATACAAACAAGAACATATATTCCATTTCTGGGATCTAAGAGGAATTACTGCTACCATATCTACATCATCGGTCGGCCATTAAGAATAACGACATATATATGTTGCCGATCGTCCACGTGTTTTTAAGAGTCACGTGACTTCTACTCCTATTTTCCTGTAAATTGGGTTAAAAGCTTTAAACAAAAGAGCCGCCCAACTACGCGACTACCACAGCGTGATGGAGGACTGGGAGGGGGTGAGTCGGGGCAAATGCTGCTGACGTCACCACGCTCCCCCACACACCCCATCGGGCGTTCCAGCCTAAAATTAAAAGAGGCAAGTTTATAAGCATCTCAATCGAAAACCGCTTCACACTAATTAAAAGGTGAGCTTCCGCAGGAATAAGTAGTTCCTCAGTTTTGTGATGATCGGGAACATATGATTTCAGCAGAATATTGACGAAGTTCATCGACAAAACTGTCTATAATTAGGTAAACTTCATTTATACGAAGGAAATAGTTCTAATACATTTATATTTTAAAATGTCCATATGAGGCGTGACCTAATCACCCACAAACTTACAAGGCGTGGTCATCCGCCCAGTGATGACATCACTAATTCGTATTAAAGAGGAGTGCGCGATCTGAAACTTCGTCTTCCCATCGAACTCGGCACAAGGGAAGATCACGGCAATAGGCTACTTTCGTGTCGTAAACAAAATTCTGCTATTTTAATTATATCTTCATTGATATATTAGGTTGGAAAAGTAAAGGTTATTATAATAGGATTGTTAACATAAGTTAAGCTACCTAAACCGTTGCTATGCGGGAACGAGATGTCTCTAGAGGAGGAACTGTTTCTGTCCGACACTCTGTCAACTACGGCATCCAAGTACATCTGCACCGGCGTCCTATCAGATGGACAGCAATGTGACTGATCGTTTACACGAAATTCAGACAGACAACTATATATCAACAGAGATCATGTACTACAGCGCGCCTTTTGTACTCAGTGTCAGTACCTGTTCATGGCAACTCGATATGGTGATACAATTCAAACATCGTGTTCTGAAAGTAACTTTGGTTCCTGGAGAAGAAAACGAGGATCCGGCCGTGTTAGCCTCCCGTTTCGAAAGTCGAACTCTGGTTTCAGTAATACCTACGGAGAGAATGGCTCGGACCAAGAACACTGTACGTCGACAAGCCCCCGCAATACGGTACCGTTCGGTCACCACCGCCACCATCACCACTTGCCTCTCGCAGGGATCAAGTAACAGCGGCACGCGCGAGGCTAATACTCTTCACCCATACATCTAGCATCAGGAGTAATGCCCGCGCGAGGCACATAACCTCTCATAACAGTAAAAGAAATGTCCCTTCTCCTTTCAGCTTAGAGGTATACTAACTATATTAAGTCAATTAGTGATCTCATGTATGGGAGCCTCCTTTACGGGGGTACCTCTGCGGACCTACGAGTCTGTGTGGTATCTCCGGTGTTCCCACATTTAAAAGTTCATCTGGCCGTCTCTATGTCTTGTGTTTTTTGTATGCTCATTATTATCTAGCAAACTCGACGGTCTGTTTAGATAAAGATATTGTATAATCTTATTTTAGTTACGTCACCATCAAATCTTGTAAGTCTACAGATCTCAAATTTGCTATGGACAGGCATACTGGTGACACTTATCCGTGGGATGATACTGTGGTATTTAATGTTCACGACGATGGTCGCATGGCCCCACTGGAACATCATTGTTCCACCGGCCTCAGGAGCCGGTTTTTGTTACGCATAGGGCAGTGTCGAACGGGATCCGTAACCTGGAGACCGGGAGCTAACCAGTGTCATCACTCGTCGTGTACGTGCGACGGGTCAAGTCGACGACAGACACCGGAACGGCCCGACGCTACCCCGTGCGTAATCCACATAAGATCCCTCCCTCCCTCCCTCCCTCCCTCCTCTCTCTCCCTCTCTCTCTCTCTCTCTCTCCAAAACTTATGTCTGTCTAACTAAGTTATCTGTACATGTAGGACAGTATGTGTGCATGCATATGAGTGATCATTTCCATATGTATGCATACAAATTAATAATTAGTCCTTATGGCTCCGTCAGCTGATTTTCGATGTTTGACATAACAGACAAGATTTACAGTTTATGGGAAAGGCTCCTTGAATCAGAGCTGTAAGCGTAGGTTCCCCTGTCTTCCCAGACATAACCATGATCTTCCTCGGCCAACTGAGGAGTGATGTAGAAAGAAAGTGTAGAAAGTGTTCCCATGGGAACCACGACACTAAAAGGCAGTCGTTTATTAGAAAACAGATTCCCAGTACCATTATATAGAGATGTATAAGTGAGGCTGAAATTTATACCCGGAGATGTGAACTCTGGAGCTAGAGCATCACCTATTTGTTCACCACTTAGGAAACATGCTACTAGATTTGTATTTAAATGCCTAAAGTCATAGGCGTTCATTGTGAATCACCATTAAAAAGAAGAATTTTTCACCAGTCCGAAGATAACATGCGCAGATAGGCTGCTTAAAAAGTATGTACCTCCTGGCAGTGAAGTTGTCTTTATAACTACTCTATGAATCAGATATATTGCAGGCGTATTTAATAGTGTTTTGGCATAAACCGTAATTATCTCAGGTGTCCGCCTTGCTTTTCCAATGTTTTGTGATGCAGCTTAAATTTTAACGTGGTAACTCACATTATCTCCTTGTATTATGGTAAAGATGTCATTATTCCGATGAAGCCTAAGCTTTATATCAACTCCATCATGAAAATACATTTCCTGTAAAAATATATATGAGTGAATTCTGATGATTTCTACTGATACGCTGCTAGCAGCCTTTTAATTTCGACTTGCATATCCCTTATTTTCAGGAGATTTAGACTCGAACTCCCTGACTGTATCTTTATACCATAGTCCACTTGTCAGTTGAGAGATGAGCAACGACAGGCAATCAAATTGCTCGAAATATCTGCAGTAAGTGTTACTACATTGCTGTTTATTTTGAGAACAATTTCATTGAAAGTTGTTGCCGTGATGATTTTCAGTCAAATTGTTATCAAAATATTAGTTGGTGACAAGTGTATAATCTGCTATAATATATTGAAAATAATTTGACCGAATGTTGTCGCTGCTATAAGCAGCAATAACTGTCAGCCAATTTGCTTTACAGATAACTAGCCTAGCACGTTGCAAACTATCGACTCGACGAGCGCCGCTCATCTAAAATGTATTACCTGTCTAGTACGGTATATAAAGGGAATTTTGACGTCACAACTCAATGCAAGATTGCAGAGCGGCTTTTAGCAGCAGAACTCTGAGCATTTTAGGAGCCTAATCTGGTAGATTTATCGGCTTACGATAGCTTTAATGTACAAATATTTTGTGATTTGTTTAAGGAGTCCATCGCTCTATAGTCGATGTCTTTGATGGACTGTCTGTTTATAGTTTATTTATATGTATAAAAGAAATTATGAAATAACTTTGAATTTGAATTTAAAGCTGATTGGTTGGTTTGTTGTCAGAACCCGTTGAAGCCAGTAATGTGATGGTTCTGATACCAAATCTACCAATCTACTTTCTGACAATGGTGCCCACGGATGAAGCTTTCATATTTTATATATAGTAGGGGGATATGTGGTAGTGGGACAGATGGACGAAAATTCAAAGGCCTGTGGCCTATCTTACTTACTTGCTTGTTACTTGTTCTGTATATCCCTCCTCTCTTTAAAGATAAAGATTCATGTTGTTTCAGTGTCATACCATGTCTTCTCGGTTGGCCTAGTGTAGCGTCGGGGGTACGCGCTGCTCTGTGACTCCCTCGTATTCCACAGCACCGCAGGTACACGGTGCGTTGGAGGAAGGATACTGGTTAGCTAGTCTCAGGGTGATGGATCGGGACTTCGACGCTGAAGCGGAGGAAAAGAGTTGGAAAAAAGGGCCACTCTTTTGTTCAACAGAAAAATGCTTATGCTGAAAAACAATCCTAGTGAAGCTATAATTAAGGTGATGCATACTGTTTCACATGAAGATGGAACAAGCGATTTCTGCAGAATTCCCAAGTCACTGTCTTATGTAGTTGCAAGACACTGAATTGGTAGATGCCACTTTATTTATGCGGGCCTTCTGCTACAGTATAACCTACCATTTAGTTGTTAGATATGGAAAATAGCTTTGGCCGCAAGTGGCGGGGATTCCTACCTATCGCTATATACAGCTGTCAAATGGACGCAGATGCTCAGCTTCCCGTAAGTCACTTAAAAATAATATCTACCTCCAAGGACAGCAAGTGTACATGTAGCATCGCAACGCATCCGAATTCGATGAAAATCCCGCTACCTTGCTCCGCAACCACATAAAACATCACCTGAACAATGGCTACATTTCACATAAGCCAGTTGGATCACTGACATGTCATTAAGGTGGGGATAAAGAGACGAATATCCATCGCGATCATCCTTCCCGTGAGGGCGTGGCGGATTCCAAGATCTCACCCAGACACTGTAACGAGTTGGATGGAGATGCGCGTCCCGTCCATCACCGATTCCTACGGATCTAACTTTTGACC
This sequence comes from Chaetoderma sp. LZ-2023a, assembly GCA_034401795.1. NCBI lineage: Eukaryota > Metazoa > Mollusca > Caudofoveata > Chaetodermatida > Chaetodermatidae > Chaetoderma > Chaetoderma sp. LZ-2023a. The sequence continues at coordinate 206,966,680 of CM067369.1, read as the reverse complement.
TGTCGTTAGGATTAAGTTCCAATATGCCCAGATATGCACTGTGGGCTGGTAAAATAAACTATTACGCTCACATTTATAACTATATATTCTTTTGCAGTGCTTTCCTTCATTGGCAAGGTATCTAGCTAATAAGTATCCGAAGACATGGGGGAGATGTATGTGAATCCGCACTTTAACTATCACCACTCAGAAACCTCCGGTAGTTTCCCAGGGTCAGATCCTGTCAACGTGCAGATGGAAGTCCAAACAATTAGTAAGCCTTGCAGCTGCTGGATAGTGGAAAGAGACAATCACTTGATATATGCGAGGCCCTATAGGTATTTGGCTAATTTTACACAACCTTGCCTGAGTGCGGGGCTACATTACCACAACAACCGGAAAAGAGGCGTAGACTTTATGTCTCCTAATGAAGAAATTACCCCTAACGACTTTAACCTATCTTATCGAGCTGAATAGTAAGGTTAGTCGGTAACATGCCAGGCTCAAGCAATTAGAGCACGGTCAGCAGCCTCAGTGTAAAATTGATGATGGCGGGAATAAGTGATGCGGATATAATGTTGCTGTTTAGTATTTCCTAGCATACTGCAGTTCAAGTTGTCTACAAATAAACAAAACATATCAACTGAATGGCTACCTGCCATATTTATAACTAACCAATGCAACGAATAAGCATAACAGTTTTAAACGAAGATTAACGAGGTAGTATGAACATCACAGGTCGATAAACCTAAGCGGTGCGGTTCGTCAAAGCACCCCCAGTAACTAAGGATAATATGAACAATAATAAAGAAATTATAACTTTCGGTCCTAAGACTGGGACAGTACCTATTAGTCATCGGTACCATTTATGGAACTGGTATAATAATTATATATACTATGTATAGCTACTTGAATACCTAATAGTCATTTGCATGGAACAGGTTACTATGTGTTCCTGAAATCGAGGCGCTAAAGTATTCTTAGCATGAGTTGACACGTTCTCTGAGGCTGGGAATTTTTCCACATGTGATTTCCACTGCTGGTTTCTGCAGGCAGGTTTCCGCAGGCAGGTTTCCGCATGCTGACTCCAGGGTAGATACGGTACGAACTCAGGACAGTGAAACAGAGCAGGGAAGGAATGTCTATTAGATAGTCTCTGTAACCAATATATATAAATAATTTATATGGAGATGAGAAAGATATCTGTTCGGCGACGGAAAGAGTAACGTTGAAGTTTTGCCCATAAGTAATGAGGGTGCGGGATGCATCGCATAGTTCCTGCAGCGCACCTAGCAAAGTTCCACCAGACAGTGGCCAAAAGTTAATTATGCATACACGGCATGCAGTGCGGAAATTAGTGTCCACTTTTCAGCGTGGTTGGCAGATCCGGCAAGTCGTCCACCAAGAATCACCGCAGCCCTACATCATGTAGGATCACATCCCGGGCTGCAACGGCCCTTTCTGCAGATGTTCCCTTTAGAGAAGTTCGGAACCGGGAACCATAACTAATTATTTTGCTCCCGGATGGCCGTCCGGGAGCATTCAAAATTGTGTAATGCGGAAAGTCCGAGAACTGCTTTTACATACGGGTGAGCTGAAAGCCGCAATGAACTGCGGGGGATGTACTGTATCTGTTTCTCCGCAGGTGTTCCGGTCCACTCGTCTAGTCTGCACATCCAGTCAGTTCTCGGCGGGTCGGCCTCCACGCCGATGATGCTCCTGATCCTCAGTTTTTCACCCATTTTATACTCGCTGTGACGTCAGGGCCTGGCGCCTCAACCAATCAGCGGCTGAGTGCCAGCCAATCAGCGTACTGCTAGAGTAGTGACGTGGTGATCACGTGTACAAAACACTATATATTAAACTTTATATATATATATATATATATATATATATATATATATATATATATATATATATATATATATATATATATATATATATATATATACACGCGATTACGAAGTTATAGCAATATTCTGAGTATAATTTAGCGGCGAGCTTTGACGATAACTCGGCCATTTCCTAACCGATTTTGAAATGGTTTAATTCTGGTCATAACTGATACCAGGAACAACGAGAACGGATAGATTTTAAACATTTATGACTACCTACTCCGCATACTATAGGCATGCACTCGCTCCCAATTTTGGCACTCGTCGTCAGGGAAGCTCTGACACACGCGCATGCTCACGCTTATGCTCTACCCAGGAGTGTGTGCTCCAGAATGATTCCGGCATGGCTGGCCCATACCCAACTTAGCTGGGATGGCCGGTACAGGTCCGGTCGATCTGCGCTACACCAGACTGACTTTTGGAGTCGGTGCAATGTTCACGTTCCAGTGGGGCCGTGCGACCATCATCGCAAAAGTTAAACCACACCGTTTCATCCCAGCTGTTGGTGTCACTGGTATGTCGGTCCATTTATAAAAGTTAGGTAAGAGATATTAAAATATAAGAGAAAAACAATGGTACTCGTTTGCTTCTAATGGAGATGAAAAGTATGTAAGAGCGGAATGGTGTTACTGTTTAAACTGATCCTCACCAGAGGTACCTCATAGATCTCTGATCTGTATATTCTGTGAGCTATCCCAGAAAGGAGTGTCCTAAAGGGGTCACTTTAGTAAACTTAATATAAGCTATATAATCTCAGGCCGGCCAAGCTTTTTGGCTGTGAGAGGAAAGTGCCTCGCACGGGCCTCCATCACAGGAAAATACCTACAATGCTGAAGCAGAGGAGGAAGATGCAAAAAAGGGCCACTCTCCTATTCAAACCATGCTAAGAATGAGAAAGTGATTCAACTTAATGTAATTAAAATTATTTGGATGCACACTGGTTAACGTGAAGGTGGGATGGATAATTTCCATAGAATTCAACACCCTCACCTTATGTGAGTTACCGATATCATTTTGTAGTTGCCGCTTTATTTATGCAGGCCTTCTTGCTAGAACCTACTCTAACAGTTAGTTTTTAGGTCTACAAATATCAAGCTTTGGCCGCAAGTGGCTAAGTGTTTTTGCCTAACTTTAACATATAGTTCTGCCTGGCGAGAATGCTCGGTGTCCATTACGGTCACCACCACGCAGCATCCCCCTCAGAGAGACAGGTTACCTGGTGGTAGTTTTAGAATCAAATGCCGATCCTGTCACATACCGCATCATGACCACGAATAACAACATGGGGACAAGTCACCTTACATAAGCATTTAGAAAGCATGTATCTATTTATGGCGGGGAGAGAGAAACAAATATCCAACTATGATGACCTTCCTGTGAAGGCGTGGAGGGCTCCAAGGCTGCAACCAGTCAACGTAGAGTTAGATGGCGATCTATGTCTTTATCCGTCACCTACCATTTCGAGTGTGGACCATGTGAGATCCGCACCATGGAACTTAACATTTACCTGCATTTAGGATTGAGTAAGATAGCCCAAAGAATGCACTGCTTCCCGTGAGGGTGTGTTGGGTTCCAAGACCGCACCCTGTCACTGTGAAGAGTTGGAGGGGAATCTGTGTCCTGTCCGTCACCCGATGTGTCGGGGGTGGATCATGTGAGATCCGAATCCGGGGACTAACATTTACCTGTCATTAGGGTTATGTTAAAAATTCCCACAGATGCACAGCTGGCCGGTTAAAATAATATTATGTTTTCGCAGTGCTTCCTACTTTGGCATGGATATCTAAACTAACTAGTATCCAAAGATACAGAGGGGGTGTTTGCAGAATCGACACTTTGGTCTTCACCGCTTGGAAACCCCAATAGTTCCCAGAGTCGGATCGCACCAATGTGTCGAAGGGAGGTCCAGACAATTATAAAGCCTTGTGGCTGTAGAATCGTAGACAGAGACAATCACTCATATGTTGATAAGGAGGCCCTAAGGTGCATGGCCAATTTATACTAACTAGCCGGAGTGCGGTGCTACATATCCACTACATCCGGAAACGAGGCTTACACAAATGTCTCCTAAAGAGCGATCGTTCCTAACTACTTTTAAACCTATCCTATCGAGCTAAAATAGCCATGTTTAGTCGATCACATGTCATGTTCACATAATGAGAGCATGAGCAGTCACCTCAGTGAAAAGGTGATGCTGGGGGGAAAAGGTGGTGCGGATTTATTGTTGCTGTATAGTGTAGCCTAGCGTACTGCGGTCCTAGTATTTTATATAATATAAACAAAACAAGTAACTAGGCTGCTGCCATATAATATATATAAAACCACCTATGACAGTATTGACAATCAATAACGTCACACGACCTTGCGGTGTTCGTTAGTCATAAGCACAAAATAAAGATAATATATACATTAAAGACATAAACTATAAAATGCTGTCTCATACGACCGGTCGGGACCTATTAGTCATCAGTAGCTGTAAAGAAACATATGAATACAATAATACAAAAATACAGTTAGATGAGTACCTATTAGTCATCGGTATGGAAAAAGTTCATAGATCACTGCAGATGATGCATCACAGATGAGGTATGCGAGATGGCATGCTTCTGAAGTTTCTGGGAAATATCCACAGACGAACTGTTGATGCGGTTCACTTTCAAAGATGGTGAAGGAGAATGATTCCGTACTGTAGTGGAAGCTAGAAGCTGCCCTTTAGTAATGAAGGTCTACAGTTGAAAGTTATATAATGCGTGTGCATCTTTTGCGTACGCAATACGTGCTGCACCGCACAGGTCGTGTGGTGCACCAGGCAATGTCCCACTATGCAGTGGTCAACAAGAGCTCCGCAAACGGCGCATAATACCTTGCCATGATGACAAACAAATGAATGAGAGCTATCAGAAAATATTTATTTCTTCCTCAGCCCCATCAGACCAGTCGTTCTTATGAAGTGTCAAAGCGATCCATTAAACGGTCAAGGCGATATCGTCCGGAAACCAATTTTCAAGATGGCTGCCGCTGACTGGTGGCCATATTAGATTTCGGATTATCGTAAATTTTGATACATTTCTTCACCAGACATATTCCAATGACCGTAGGAAGTGATCCAATAAATGAAATCCAGAAACCAACTTTCAAGATGGCAGCCCATGGAGTTCGGATCATCGTCAATTTCGATAGGTTTCTTCTCCACACCTAGTCCAACCACTCTATGAAGTTTCAAAGGGATCCGATAAACGGTAATGGAGTTATCATTTGGAAACCAATTTTCAGGATGGCCACTGGTGGCTGGCAGCCATCTTGGAGTTCGTATCACTGTCAATCTTGATAGGTTTCTTCCCCAGAGGTAGTCGAACCACCCTATGAAGTTTCATAGCGATCCGATAAATAATAACGGAGTTATCATCTGGAAATCAATTTTCAAGATAGCCACGGGTGGCTGGCGGCCATCTTGGATTTCGGATCATTGTTAATCTCGATAGGTTTCTTCTCCACACCTAGTTCAACCATTCTATGAAGTTTCAAAGCGATCCGATAAACGGTAAAGGAGTTATCACCCGGAAACCTGATGGCGGCCATCTTGGATTTCGGATCATCGTCGATTTCGATAGGTTTCTTCCCCAGGCCTAGGCCCACCACCATATGAAGTTTCAATGCGATCCACTCTGCCGCCCGTACGGCTGCACACCTGGGTGGGGTGGTAGGGTATAAAAAGGTAAATATCACACACGACACATTGCGCGGAATTTGTTCACCACTTTTCAGCGTGGTCCAGCAGATCTGACGAGTCGTCCACCAAGAATCACCACTCGTTCTACATACAACGAAGCTGGTACATCGGGGCCATAAGGCCCATCCGCAGGAAGGTTCCTCTGAAGTTGTCAAAAGTGATGGACTCTTTATTTATTTATTTGCGCTCGGGTGATATCTTCCCGAGAGAGTTCAAAAGTTTGGATGCGGATGCATCAGAGAGTAAGATCTCAAATCTGAGAGGCACTGCTGTGGTTATATGGAAACCAGCAGTCAGTAAGCAGTTTCCCACGTCTTGCACTGCTCTGGCCGCACAACCTACCACCTTTCTCTCTCGTTGAAGTGTGGTCTCGATTCTTGATTCTGAGCTCCTTTTATACTACTCGTGACAGCATAGGTAGAGCGCCCAGCCAATCAGCGAGCGATCTATAGCCAATCAGCGTGTAAGCTCCAAGGACAAGGACATCACCACCTGATGAACATCCTCCCCATTCACTCAGTACATGCACGCGTTTATGACGTTTTCAATGTTTTGAGCATAACTTAGGCAGCAAAACAAGGATAATTCTGCCATTTCTGATCCAATTTTCAAATGGTAAGCTGTTTTGGATTCCTCGTTTCATTCCGGTCCTGATAGGCCCCAGTAGCGACAGGTGAGGCATAATTTAAGGAAATTATATGCACCAACTCGGTATATCTTAAGATGCATTCTCTCGCAACGTTGACGTGCATTGTCAGGGAAGCTCTGATGCCCGCATATGCGCGCTACACGATCTCACAGATTTAGTCATTTTAGAAACCTCTCTTATATGGCTTTATACCATGATATCGACCGAGAGCTTCCAAAAACTTGTATTGCGGATGTGGTGGGTGCGCTCCAGAGATGAGGCTCAAATCCGAAATGCACTGTTGCGGGATATATACCACTGGTGCTAACAGTTATTCTTCTTTACTCTGTTATTCTGGGACTCTGTTATATGGCTTTATATACACGTATTGTCCTGCCCAGGGGTGTGTGCTTGGAATCTACCCAGTCCGGCCGTTCCGTGCCCAGATAGACTGGGACGGTTCGTACTGCTCGATCCATGCTGCACTAGTATATACTGGGACTTGCCAGTCAGGACACAAGATTGTCTGTGGTGTAGCTTGAAGCAGAAGTCACGTGTGACTTCCTCCAAGGTGGCTAATAATTGGTTTGTTGTAGGAAAAGCATGCGTTGTGTAAAAAATAAGTTTGGTAGTAATGGTAGACTCCTCATGCGAATGATCTTTCAGAGTGAGATGGTACCCTGCTACAAGTATGTTGTATATCTTTTTAATGAATGACATTCACGACGACTCAAGGCTGGGACACCGCAACAGGAAGTGTTCTGTAGTTTCAGCTCCATAGTTGCACAGACGACAGTTTGTGTTTATGGCATGATTTTGTGTATGACCACCATATAGATTATATCTTTGAGTCAGTAGTTCGGACTTCATGATGGCTTAAACGACGGTCAAAGGATCTGTATTATTGGTTTCTCATACAGAATGGCATCTTCCCATGGTACAAGAATGCTGGTTAAAATAGTTCAATGTGATCTTGGATGAAGCTTCTTCAGTCAGAAGATTTCGCAGGTAGATGCCAATCCTTTGACACAGCTGTTGCTTCCAGACATGGTTCCAAGGTTGACGTTTCACGAGCTCAAATCCAAAGGGAAGTTGATACTGAATCAGAAGTTGTCGTATTACAATGACCCAGCTGTGGGAAGTATAGGCCCTTACCGCAAGCTGGCGTCTGGTGACATTTGCCTCAACAAATTCGACCCAGCATAGCATGTTTATGAACAGTGCCAACTTCCTCCTGTGGAGCTGTCCTTCAATCGGAATGACACCCAGAAGATATACTATTGTGCTCGTGGTGGAGACAGGTAGATGTTGCAGCTTTTTCAAACATCCTCTATAGAAGTCGTTCAGCATCTGAACTTCAGTTTTGATAGATCAACTGTTTCTAGACCATGTGGAAGGACCGGAGTCACGTAGATTTCCTAGATCTTTATTGATGTATTTGGATTAATGCCATTTATGTCACGAAGTCCTGCTCCCATTAGAGAGCATGCCACGCAACATGTGGAGTCAATATGGGCAGCGATTGCTGTCTTGTTCTTAGCATTACTGGAACGATAGATACCAAGATGTGTTTCCCCTGATGATAGTGTCAACTCGGAGCCCTTTAATTGCAACGAAACTTCAGGGCAGAGGATGCTAGGTGCAGTTTCGGGTATTACCACTTTGGTTTTTGCTGTACTGAAGAGATATCTCTCATCTGCATCATCTTTCTCGGCGAGGTTAATCAGCCATTGCATTTGCAATGTACTAATTGATATGAGTGCTAGATCTTCTGTGCGCATAATTGCTCCAGTGCAGATTGATCCTATTCGAAAACCTCCTGGATGAGTTTCAATCTTGTTTAGAAGGGAGTTACTTCGCTGCTTGAATAGATCAGTAGTGAAGTGTATGTACCTTGCTAATCCAGAGTTCTTCACTGAATGCTCTGGACGTACTGCCTTGCCATTTAATGATTGATGTAATGCCAGAATAGATGCTGTTGATAAGACCCCATAACTTTCCCTGCAGTCCATGCTTATAAGCTGAATTAAGCATACTTGTATGGCAGACTATATCAATGTCTTAATTATTAGACCTTATTAGATCATCATTCTACACCAATCATTAGCCCCAGAGGCAATGGTATTGCATTAAAGGACATAATAATAATAACACCTACCGCCATCGAAAACAAATTGAAAGCACTTAACCACAATAAAAGCAATGGCCCTGATGAAATCCCGGTGATTAAAGGAAGCTGGTAAAGAAATTAGTAAACCACTATGCATAATTTTAACAAGTCTCTAGTATTACCCGAGATATGGAAAATGGCAAATGTATGCTGCATACACAAAAAAGGGTAAAAAAACTACCCAAGTAACTACAGACCAATCAGTCTTACCTCTACCTTGTGTAAGGTCCTGGAGTCATTCATAAGGGGCAGTAGAGTAGACTTTCTGGAAACAGCCAATCTATTTACCAAATGCCAGCATGGATTCTGACCTAATAGATCATGTAAAACTCAACTACTAAAGTACCTCGAAGACATAACAACCAAACTTGATTCAAACGAACCTGTCGATGCAGTATACCTAGACTTCTCAAAAGCATTCGATACTGTACCCCACCAACGACTTCAAACATAACTCAGAAGCTATGGTATAGGGGATAATCTAACAAAATGGATAGGAAGCTACCTATGTAATAGAAGACAGAGAGTAAGGATCAACGATGCAACATCAGACTGGATAGAAGTGACAAGAGGTGTGTCACAAGGAAGTGTCCTGGGACCTATTCTCTTTCTGATATACATAAATGATCTACCAGACCTACTAACCTGCCACTGCAAAATATGTGCAGATGACACAAGAATATATGGCTCCCCAACTACCAGTAACATCCAAGACAACATAAACAAAGTATGTAAGTGGTCACAGACATGGCAGCTATCCTTCAACACAGACAAAACACACGTTCTACATTTTGGCAGGAATAACCCACAAACTATATATTATATCACAGATACACCTGATATGCGCCCTGTATCAATATCAGAGGTCGAAAAAGACCTGGGAGTGCATATTGATAAAAACCTCTCTTTTGATATACATATAGGTAATATTGTTTGCAAGACACACAGCACAATCGGACTAATCAAAAGAACCTTTACCAACATAGACCCATCTACATTCACGCTCTTGTACAAGTCTCTAGTAAGACCTATCCTAGAATACCGCAACTCGACATGGTCACCAAGAACGAAAAGGCAATCACCGCTATTAGAAAGAGTTCAACGACGAGCAACAAAACGCGTCCCGCAAATCAGAGAGTATACCTACCCGGAAAGACTTGAATCCCTAAATCTAATGTCACTGAAATACATACCTATATAATATTGATACGGCCTACTTTTTCGAACCATCCAATATTACACAGAACAGAGGTCATAGGTTCAAGCTCAACATAAAATGCGGCAACAAAGATATTCGCAAGCACTTGTTCACCAATAGAGTGGTTCCACAGTGGAATTCACTGCCAGCTGCGATCGCCGAAGCAACAACAGTCGAATTATACAAGAACAAACTAGATATCTACTTCAAAGAAAGAACATTTGAATTTGACTGAACAGGCCATACGTATACCAGCCCATCACAAAGTCATACTGCAATTCCGCAAATAGTGGACTGATCTAGGAGGGGCCTGTGTATAGACAGGAACAAGCTCGGTAGCAATTCCAATAACCAGTAGATTCATCTCAACTTCCACGTCCGCACTTTTGCATGAAGAGACACTAGCGTAGAGGAGACTCGGATAGCGATGAACACAGAAAATGAAAACAACAACAATAAGACAAACTACAGCCTCCACAAGACAGCATGCAAACAAATGATAGGCGCAACAGGGTGTAACCATGAGTATAGGCGGCACACCGCAGCTAACGTGGAGAACACCCATCTGCACCACAGTATTTCCAGAAATCAATGTCAACCCTTGCCACTCTGATGACAGAATTTTAAACTTCAAGTTAAATTAAGTTCAGATGAACTGTGTTCATTTTTCGGCAAATCTGGTGGATGATGTTGCTGTCATAAACAGCAACATCATCAACCAAATTGTGGAAAGTTTACACCAGTTTCTTTGTTATTGACACAGGAAAAGATAGAATATTGACTTCAGGGTGGTAAGGGTCAAAGTTTAAAATCCAATGGTTTCGAGGAGACTTAATTAAGCAACGCCAGTCAAATCATTCAAGAACAAACTATAGAAATCGACTTCAAGGAAAGAAATTTTGAATTAAACTGAACAAGCCATACTACAACACAAAACTCTAAGACAATAACAAGCCAATGGCTTATGCCCCGTAAAATGATGATGATGATGATGATGATGATTATATCGTTAGAGTCATTAAATCTGAGACGATTGATCTTGATCTTGATTTGTTATGGCGAAACATCCAAATGACGTTATTTTCGCCACGCATTCGTCAAGTATTGTCTGAGATATTCTAGAACTATATAGAAATGCATATTCCACTTACAGTCTGTCCTGACCCCTGCCCGCGTCCCGATCCGGGACATATTTTACCGTTCCACGCGTTCCGCCGTTCCGCGTTTTAGTGTCGTTTCTTTAGTTTCGCTTTCCTACCACCTTCCGAAACCGAAACTAGAAACATCTACGTGTTTATTTGACAAATGTGCGTGGTTCGTTTAAATTTACAATTAATCATTCCTCTTAATATGTTTTTAACCGTATCGCCATTGTCGGTATCGGCAGTTATGTTAAAAAATTTAATGAAAATTTACCTATCAAAACTATATTGAAGACGACTTCTAGTTCTAACACGTGAACAACAGTTTTCATTTTATATGGTACAGTAAGTAGGCCCTACAGAGTATAGACGGTTAAATTGAATTTATTTATTTGAATTTATGATATTTACAACAATATGAAATTAGGCGTTTTCTAGTGGGCGAGCACAATAAGTTACCCAGTCAATTTAAAACAATGGTCACATATCCTCACAGCACCTCCATTTTCACTTCGTCCAGTAAGGTGTTTTCGAGAAGGTGTTTACGAGGGTGGCGGCTGAGTGGCTCTGCAACAGGGGGTTTGTGGTGGGGGTGGCTAGGGATGGATGTTCTTCGTGTTGAGGGTGTGTGAAGGAGGTGGGCCAGGGAGGGGCGGGGGGCTTCCCCATCCCTAATATATATAACATTGACAACTTCCGGTTGACGAGGATGTGTGGGCAAAAATAGCTGCGCTAAAAATCTTACTTTCACTTATTTTTGTAGTGTTTTGTACATATATTTGAGTGGTCTCATGTGTTGTAATGATGAACTTGTGGATGAACTGGCAGGGCAAGATGTTGCCGTATATTTATCGATCGCCGTAATAATTAACAAGTGTACTGTGTAACCGGGATTGTGTATATCGTAACCGGAATACAAATTCAAAGCAGATTTAGGTGAACTCAAAGAGGCAATAAAAAACCTAACTAAAGTACTTCGTAAAAACTCAGATACTCAGAATGAGGATCACGTAAAATAAAAAGACAAGAAGATTATGGAACTAGAACTAATAATTGATGAACTTGAACAGTACCCCAGGAAGAAGAACATTATTGTTACAGGTGTTGACATACATAGTTATGTTCATGCAGCGGGAGCAAAACCTAAAACATGTAATGCTAGTTCAGTAGAAGGGACTAACTCCAGCAACAACATTGATGGAGTTGACAATGATGCTAGTGCAAACGAGACTCCAGTCATGCGAAAGAAGTTTGCACATTTCGTGAATACTAAATTAAATGTACAGCTGTTAGAAATAGACATTACAGCAATTCACGATCTTCCTAGACGCAGAGATGGAAACGTCCCTGTATTAGTGCAACTGGCTACGTCTCAAAACAAAACTGACATTCTTATGTCCAGACGGTGTCTCAAAGGATCCAGCACATTCATCAATGAACATTTGACAGCAAAAATGCGAAATTATTCCAGGAAGCAAGACAGTTAGGTCATTCAAAAAAGATCATCAATAGATGGACAAGGAACTGTAAAATTTATCTTAACGTTACTATGGACTCGGGGAGGTGTCCAAGTTAAAACCTTGTATGACCTAAATCGGTATAAATAACTACAGTAGCCCTGACATGTGGACAATTTGCAAATATAATTGTTACAACTATGCTTCTGTCAACTACTACACAACACATATTTAAATGATTTACCCGTGTAGTATATATTCTGAAAATGTTAGCCTGAACTCCATTTTTTGTGATATTTGCCATCACTAGGTTCACAGAAGATCAGGGGTGCTGGAAGCAAATTTGAGGGGCGGGGGCAGGTTCCACGAAAAGGGCACGTTGGATGGCATTGTCTGGAGGAAGATATGAAATGAGTGCCCCCCACCCACCCTCACCCGCCTCTCCCCCTCCCCCACACACACACACCCGTCTCTTATAGAAGGGTGTTCGGGGATACCCACCTACATAAACACCACGAGAAAAACATTGAAAGGTGCAGGCTCGTGACTCGTGTTCCTGCATTCTAGTTTCTTATGATTACGTATAAATGTTAGAGCAATGTTAAGCGAAGAACTTATATATTCTTTGGCCAATTGAGCCTATTCCCAATTCACAATGTGAGCGAGGGGGCAGGCGGTTTGTGTCAGATGCACTCGTTGAGTGTACCTGCATTCGTGCATGTGACTTAGCGGTGACCTGTGCAGTTTGCCTTGAAAATATTTAATTGGACCTTAGTTCCTATTTATATTTGCAATCAGCGGGATTCAGATGAAAGGTGTTTTTTTGTGAAAACTAGGTTATTCAAGGCAAATCTACCAATCATGTTGTACATGTGAACAAGGTTTGTTCAGCTCTTGCCTTAGATGAAGACCATGAAGTTTCTTGAGTTTCATGTCAAGCAGTTTCACAGAAGGTAGTTAAATGCAATGTTATAAAATAGTGCAAAATCCAAGATGGCCACCAACAAAATCGATCAAGCAGCTTTCCGGGACCAACCATGGATCTGACCCTATGGATTCTTCCTGCCCAGCAGGTCTTAAGGACTCGCTTAAAGAATATGATGGACATATGCTGGATGAATAGACAGATAAATACGTAATTTAAATTCTGATTTCGCATTCTCTTACTTACCCATATTGGCGTGTGAGCATCGGAGGTACATTTGGCCCAGGCTATTCAATAGAGGCCGTCAATTGTTTGATTTTGCTTACGTGTGGATGGTGGAATCATCTTTTATGCTTAGGTCTCAAAGGGCTTGACATGGCTAAACATGTGTATCACGACCGTGCGAGCTGGTAGGGGTGGTGGGGGAGGCTCATAGTCATATAAATGGCACAGTATTCAAAAATCCATTAGGATGATATTTGTTACTTAGATATGTAGGAGATGGGTTCTAAGCGCATCTAAATTTTACATTCTTTCAATGGAGGCCCCAGCCACACCATCCTCCCATTCCACTCCCATGGTCAACAAATCTTAGACACATTCCTCAAATACGCATCTGCTTCACACATTAATTAACAATTTGAGTTTGAGAGTTGCTGTTAAGTCTAATATTTCTTAGTGTTTCCACATCGCTGTTGCTGTTATGTCTAATATCCCTTAGTGTTTCCACATTGTTGCACGCATCCACCCATCATTGCACATATCAAGACATGTTACTTTCAAAAATGTTATCCAACACCTTGATCTGTATTTTTTCTAGAATACTCTAGATAAGCTTTCTAAGCGCTTAGAGCATGCTGCGCATGGATTTTGGCGCGTTACAAATGGACTATTATTATTATTATTATTATTATTATTATTATTATTATATCCTATTCTACCCACTAAGCAAGGCATTAACGGAGTGTGGGCTAATATCACTTCAAAAATTCAAATAGCATATTTATCTTACCTTTACTTACAACGATACATGAAACGCCTACTGATAAAAAAGTGTCACTATGTCACATGTAACTGCCACTACATAAATAGCATTTGCATTCATTGATGATTTGATTCGCCTAGAAGCACCCCCAAATTACTTCATGGACTTGTGTTAATGTCAAAACAACCGAACTTTAATACAACTGCTCAGTCTGCTCTGAATATATTAAGAATCTTGTTTAACTCATTCGATCCCAGAGACTTGGCGCTAAAAAGCTCAGTTTTTCCCAGACGTTATTTTATAAATATTAGGAAAATAGGGTAGCGTTACTCATTCTCCCATAACTTTAAAAGTATTGCAAAAAAGAAAATAATATGAATTTTAGACAATTAATAGGGGAATTAAATGATATAAAATTTATAAATATGTGTGCAATAATCTTCTAATTACCTAATTAATTAATTAATAAAATGGCAAAACATATTTTAGTAACATTTGATGACATTTTTCTCAGAAAATTAGAAATCTTTCCTCTGGAAAGACAGCGTATGAAATCTGTAGAATTTTATCCACTTTCAGATAGTATGCTCATATTTAGGCTTGCGCGATTTTTCGATTTAATCGTGAAGTTCGATTTATTTTTAAAATCGAGATTTTTACGATTGTAAATGTAATTGAGGAAAAATCGGAAAATCGTTTCATGGTTTTTTTAAATCTGAAGTGTGTACTTTTCCGTCGCATTTTATCAGTACATGAGTATAATTATAATCGACTGTGTTCATTGTGTTTATATCCCGCCGTGCCGAATAATTACTAATCACAACACAAAGCGCTAAAATAAACAAACTAACAATAGCGAGGTAACACCTTTGTCATTGAGAAAACCAGCTAGTTACTCCGTCGAATCGTCATATAATTTTCTTTCTTTCGCTGCAGACCCTGAGTCTGTCGTGAAATGCCAAGTATATACTTAGTTGCAAAGTGTTAAGCAATCAGTGAACAGAATTCTTTTTAATTCTAGGGTTAGCCAGTTCAGGCGGTGCAATAATTTTTCCTTTTTGACTCGGTTGTCATGTCAAATTAAAGAAAATAAAGCAACAGCATTCCAGGTTGTTTGATTTTGAACTGTGCGTTCTGTTGATTACTCTTAAATGTAAATCGTACATTCTGAAAGCAACTATAAACTGCTCTATAGGACAAGTTTACGCCGTTACACTCGTACCTATTCAAAGCTACAGTCCTATGTATGTGGATTGCCCAGTATCTCCCCGGGTACTAATATTAACGTCTTCGCGTTACTCCGATAATGACCTAAACTCGTCCTACAAAGGGAGACTATAAGCGGAAGCTGATACATCATATAATTTATATTTTTTTCTCAGGCGACACTTTATCTCAAATTTTGATGAAATAAATAATGTTTATTAAACTATACACAATATTCAGGCGGTCCCAATTAATAATTTCACTCCCACGATGATGTATAAGGTATACATTAAGCATAGACGTAGGATGGTAAGAATTTGGCGCATGAAAATGTGTTCTAATTTCGTGCTATTTTTGTATCATTTATTTCAACTTTTTCTAGAAACAAGTCACGCTATCCCGGTTTATACTTTTGGGAATTTGGACCTACGATTTAATCGAAAATCGCGAAATCAAACAACGCGATCCGCTGCTATATAGGAAAGAGTAGACATATATCACGATCTCCAAGTCAAAAATTCTGCCGATAAACAAGCGGTCTATAAGCGGGTAGCGAGTCCTGATAACAGCCAATATGCGGGTATCCGGATAATAAAGTACAAGACTCGGTTCTTATCGAGGACATTTCCTGGTCTGTTTGGAAAAGATCGGTGTATTTATGCTGCACCTTTTGAGATCCTAAAGCGAAATTATGCCGCTGTCTAATGAAATTATTTTAAGTTATGACGAAATATTATCTTTAAACAATAGTGCGGGTTATGTATTTATGCTAAAATGCGACGTTAGTGTGCATAGTGATGGCATGCTAGTCAGTGATACCATCGGGATTCCACAACTGTAGGCGTGACACAATGAAAATCAGGAAACATTATGGATGATCCGGAAAATTTGAAGTTTTAGCCAAAAAAGTGACAAAAATAGGAGAGTGAAAGTCTGCAATCAATGATTGACCTTGTTGCTTTGGTGACAATCTACTATACATTTTGCAAATAACCATGTAAAATTCAAGTCGGCTAAAAAAGCGTCTGTAACGGTATTGAGAGTTGTCAAGACCAAGAGAAGACTATTTTTGAAAATTTACCACTGGAACAACTTGCTCGATAAGACAATAACCGAGCCAGCCATTCCAGTGATAAATTTTGAAAAATAATGTGTCTGCAAATGGGCATTTTCAATGAGAAAATTGAAACATTCATGAACAATTGGGGCTAAACCACTAAAGGGTTAATTAATGGTCAAGCAGGCTAAAACCGGTCACTACAGTGGTCATGCATGGTCACTCGTGCATGTGCAATGACAAGATAGGACAATGAATAATTAATGCAGAGACTGACCACTCGGTTGGGTGGTACAATAGCAAGAGGGCTGCTGTGGTTAGTGGCTGCTTTTGCATCCCTTCCGTTGACCACTCCCTGTGTTTCTTGTTCGAGAAACTGTACAAATGTAGGTTCGGGACTGGGGAAATAGAATCTACAACACAACACAACACAACACAACACAACACACACACACACCTGATTGAATGGAAAGGTGGAGAAAAATACAGTGGCAATATTTATATAGCTAACATTACAAACAATTGTACAGTAATGTAGTTATCAACACTCACTATGCCATGATCCGAGAGCGGATTATTGTTAACTCTCACTTATAAATTCCCCAGATCTCATTTTCATGGCAACCATAGCGAAAACTTGAATATTTTGAAATTAATTTGACTGGAAGCCATTGCTTCCTTAGGCAGCAACAGCTTCCAGTCAAATGAATTTTAAATTATTCAGTGGAATTAATTTTCTGTCCCAAAGAATTTACTCTTTCAGAGATTTGGCAGTGAAAGGGTTAACTCAGCTCTGGACATGGGTCAGCCACTGCGTACTAGAACCCAGGCGCATGTTACCAACACATTCTTACTACACCAGGATTAGTTTGCCATATTGGAAATTAACTTGGACCAATATCAAATGGATGCAGCACAATGACATCGAGGTCATGACGTCAAAGTCCCTGAACTTGGTAAAAAGTTCCGTTAGTTTTTAGTAACAACTAGAATAAATCTGTCAGTACAGCTTTGTCAAAAAAATTTTAGCTGAGTAAATAACAAATTTAGCGTGTCACATTTGTTTTGTATATATTCAACAGCTCAAAGATATTGATTGATGTCACTGGCACTGCTTATAATCCTCTTTGCCAGGTTAAGCTTTTGATTGGATATCCGATATCGGAATTGCTTCAACCTACGGGGACTATCTTTGGCATACTTGGACCCATTCTTAACTATTTCAATATTTTCCTTTGGCATTGTTTGGTGGTCTCGTAATACATGTTCTACTGTAGTTGTGGATGCTACACATAAAGATAATAATTCTTTATTGCATGTACATATTTCACATATTACAATTGAATTACAAACATTGAGAAATGTAATATATTGAGTTTAGTGTTTTTCAAGGGCAGGGTTCTATGTTTTAAATACACCATACTCAAGAACTAAGTAAACACATGCACACACGTGAAGAAATGGATTTACATTTTGTTGTAGCTATGCCCCACCCATCTCTAGCTAAGCTCCGTCCATGTTTTGCGCATGTTGGGATCGAATTATATACTTTGAACCCTGAATCCAAATAGTATGGTACATGTAACTATAGAGCAAACCTATTGAATATTTTGAAAGTAATTTGACTGGGGGCTGTAGGTAACAAAGAATTGGTACAACTGACGGCCTATTCCAATTATGATTGTGATGTCAGCCTACATGTTACATAATTGATTATGACATATACTTGATTAACACATAGGATTCATCCATAGTGGTTATGATGGCTATCATTTGTTAGATTGACTTATTATTTAGAAGAATCGCTGATTGTCTGTCTGTAAACTGTCTGTGCTACCTGGAAAATAAAACAAATAAAAATAAACCGAGTTACTTTGTTTTTACTTATATACCTGAAGTCCTTTTAACATTGCACTGTTATGCCACATGTTATGTTTTATGTTGGTGTGATCAATCAATGATGGCCTTGCCTTAGATGGATATTGTGGACTGTTAATTTACATATTAGCCCTGTAACACACGAATTTGGTTTTTTTAAATTTGAATTTGCCCATAGAAAATGTCCATTTGCAGACCAAGAGAAGACTATTTTTGAAAAGTTACCACTGGAATGACTGGCTTGGTTATCAAGCCAGTGATTGCAGTTGAAAATTTTCAAAAATACTCTTCTCTTGGTCTGCAAATGAGCGTTTCTCAAGACGACTGCAAAGGCAGAACCTACTTGAAAATATTAAAAGGTACCATTGAACTATAAGCAGTTTGGAGGCAAGATAAATTTGTTGTTTACCATATAAGCCAGAGAATAACCTCTCGGAACAACTGTTCAAAATTTGTACGTACACTAACACCACCACCCCACCCCCTTCTAAGTGTGAAGTGACAAAATTCCAATGTGTGTGTAGTTATAATTACACTCTCTCAGTTTGCCATTCTTTGAATCACAATTCTCAATTTTCATCAAACTTCCTATACATATGACGTCACATGATTTGACAACATGCCCATTCTCTGACAGGCTATGAAGAGTCAACCGCGATGACCGTATCTTAGTTGACCCAGTTTTGTAATTTGTCAAAATTCAATCCATCACTGAATATATGAGAAAAGTTGCTATAAATCGGTTGCTGCACATGAAGTTAATTAATTTCAAACAGTGTTTTCAATATAATCGCGAGAATTTGTCTACAAAGCACGGGAAATCCGAAATACTAGATTCTTCTAAAAATAACAATTTCTATTGCTCATTAGCTGACGTAATGTGCAGGTTTTATCCAATCAGTCCAGCGACTCCGGGATCTCTGTTGAGGAATGTTAAGGAACCTTTTAGCGGACTCGGCCCTACCCGTTTACCGAGTATTTCAACTCGTGGGTCTAAATCTTAGCGAGAATTTTGTAAACAACTTTCTCGCTTCAATTTTCATTAAAATATGCTCGTCTTCTCAAACTAATTTCTCGCTACTTTGATCACGAAACTGTACAAAATCTTCAATTTTCGTTAGTAAAATCTCTTACAATATGGATTTCAATGATGATTTTAATAAATCTGACTGATATTTAGAGGATTGAGTCGGATAATATAGTGACCGCTAAAATATCAATTCAAAACAAGGATGGCGATCTCGCATTTCTGAATGTCGTCGGCTATCAAAATATCACAATTTTCATAATAAAAAGCAAGAATTCTGACGAATTCGGCTATGAAACACTAAATAATAACTATGTTCTGATAAATCCTGTCTCGAATCAATTTAAATGGGTAAATATTAGTGGCTCGAATCGTCCAAAGTTGGCGAGCGAACAAACGAATCATGCATATTTTCGCGGTAATTTATGTCGGAAGTAAAAGCAAATTTCCCATAATTCTTTGTCCTAAACATGAATATGAATGAAGTACCAGGTTAAAGGTCAGATGATTTTCTATTGGTTGGTGAAATTAGTTTTCACCAATGAGCATTCGTTTTACTGACACACCTCCTCAGCGGACACACCCTCTTAACTAAAATTCATGATGCCATATGGCATCATTGGGATCGAAGGACATTTTTTTTATGACGCCATATGGCGTCACTGGGATTGAATGAGTTAAAGTTCTAAAGTAAAGTTTACTAATTTTTTGCATAGAAACGGGTAAAGGGCACAGTTGCCCCCCTGCCCAAAGGGCAACGGGGTCAGCTGCCCCCGTGTATCCGGCGCCCCTGCAGAAGATGTGCAAATTTGTCCCCTGCAGAGTTAACAAGTTACTCAATGATAGATGATGATTGGTACTGTAAAAAGTGTATTATAGAACATTTTCCATTTTCTGAATTGAAGGATAAAGAATTTGAATTTATTGTACGTGATATTGATGTTAATATGCAAGAACTATCTGAAATTTGTACATACGTTAATTTTGATCCTTTCCAATACATAGACACTACGGGAAACCAGCCTGATGATGATATCGACCCGGACAAAAATTTCTTTAATAATTTGAAAGTAAACAGTATGTATTATACCAAAGAACAATTTAACAATAAGTTTTGTAAGAAGACAAATGTCTCAGATTTTTGTGTTATACACTTTAATTGTAGTAGTATACCTAAAAAATTTCACAAACTAAAGGACTGCTAAAACCTCACTAAATTATAACTTCAAAATAAGTGGAATATCAGAAACATGGCTTAAAAATAACACATGCACAGATTTTCCATTAGATGGATATATACCGTACTATTCTTACAGAGAAGGGCAGGTGGGAGGTGGGGGTAGCTCTGTATATACATAACTCTTTGGAACAACAATATATACCAGAAATGTAATTTAATATTGAAAATATAGTTCAAACAGCCTGTGTAGAAATAAAAATGAAACACGTTAAGAAAGCATTAATTGCTTGTGTATATCGTAAACCAGATACAGATATAACGGTTTTAAGTGATAAACTTGATGAATTATTTAAGAATGCTAGAAATAAGAAGATAGTCTTCTGTGGTGACTTTAATATAGACCTATTGCAGTGTCAAGATGATACAAATATAAATAATTTCATAGACATTATGTTTGGACTAGGCCTATATCCATTAATTACATGCCCAACTCATATCAGTAGTCGCCATCGTAGCATCTTGATATATAACACATATACATCAGAAGTTGTGATCCCTATTAAAAGTGGAATAGGAATAAGTGATGTAAGTGACCACTTACCAGTATTTCAGATCTGTGAAGGTCTAATTAATGTTGCACAGTCACCCACTCTGTCTCGGAAATGATTAATAAATGATCGAACTATAAATAATTTATGTGCAGAACTCCGAGATATAAGCTGGAATGATGTGATATATAATGATGACCCAAATGCAGCATATGACAAATTTATTGAATTATTCAGCCACTTATATCAAACAAACTGTCAACTCAAAAGGACAAAGGAATCCAAATATTAAAAACAAAATGGATAAACCATGGATCACTAAAACTCACTAAAAATATGTATAGTCGTACCACTCTAAAAGCAATGTGTGTTTCTGTCAAAGGCGTTAACTTATGGAACAATTTAGATAACAATATAAGATTCAATGAAACAATCTACAAATTCAAAAGGAGATGCAAAGAATTTTTTATTAACCGTATGCAAGACCAATGACCAAATAAAATCCTTAAAATTGTCTTGAAAGTGACCTGATTACATCTTAGTACATTTTGTAACCATATAAGATATTATGTTATATACAGCACTTGCTCAATACTGCGAAATAATATTGCTATGTAACTCTGTCAGCAGCCTCTCCTCTCTCAGACATCAAATGGTATAAATACATGGGAAATATAAAGACTCTCATTCCGTATACATAGTATAATAATAATAATAATAATAATAACTAATAATAACTAATAATAACTAATAATAACTAAAATCCACTCACATCTCACTCACCTGAAAATAAATAAGTGTATGTCTGGTTGCCTGACCATGGCTGCCTATTGCCTGCCATAAACATGGCTGTCAGTAGGCAGAACTGGTCAGCCAGTCCAATATATACTTAAAGCTCTCGTGTTCCATTAAATATAAACACTTTTGCATGAGATATGAGATGCCTGTTCAATCTACCCAGCATGCAATGCTACCTGGTGTGCAATGCTACCCAGCATGCAATGCCCTGATTCCATAATCGTTGTAACTATTGGATGCCATATTCGTTTAGTCTATTGTCTGCACAAGCCAGGATTTCTCAAATAAAACCAACATGCTTGCACGTGCAAATAGTCATTTGTCCTCCAGCTCTGGAAGCGTAAGCATGCACGTACTAGGGCGTATTCACGACAGTACATTCGACAGTCTGTATTTCATTACTGTTCAATGAAAGTGTGTCAATTTCCAGAAGAAAATTAGAGAAAGCTTATATATATTTTGACAATAATTTGTGTGAAAGTTATTGCTATGATACCCTGTAATGAGAAAATTTAGTCAAGAAAAAAATTGTCCCATAGAAAATATTAATTTGCAGATCATGAGAAGACTATTTTTCACTGAAATCACTGAAATGATAGACTGGCATGATGATTGAGCCAGTCATTCCAGTGATAAGATTTCAATTGTGTTTTGAAACTTAGTGTTCTGATTCAAATACTGAGATTCCAGGTGAGCGATACAATCTCCGGGGTGTTTATTTGTTGGTAATTTATGAAAACATCATAGACATTATTAGCTCACCTGGCCAGAATGGCCAAGTGTGCTTATGCCATGGCGACTGTCTGGCACCCATCCGTCTGTCCGTCCATCTGTCAACTTTTTCTTGAAACAATTTCTTCTCAAGAACCGCTGGGCCGACTTCAATCATATTTGGCAGGAACCATCCTTGGGGCATACAGAGCTAAGTTTCTTCAAAGGAAGTCGATCATCCAATTTTGCCGGTGGCCATCTTGGATTTTGGCTGATTTTTAGAAACCTCTAAAAATTTTCTCCGAAACCACTTGGTGAATCGATTCAAAACTCACGAAATATAGGGCAAGAGCTGAACCAAGTTTGTTTGAAGAAACTTGATTGGCCAAATGGTTCGGTGGCCATCTTGGATGACCTAGTTTTCGTGAAAATGACTTCTGCAGAACCGCTGAACAGCTTGGGCCGAAATTTTGGGAATATGATTATAGATATAATTATGGGATATGATTATAAAGGGACAATAAAGTTTGTTCATGGGAAGTTGATAGTTTAAAAAACATGGCCGCCGTGGACCAATCAAATTTGAGCATGTTTAGCTGTCATATTCGATTTTTTTATTTGATGGATTTTAAAGCCAAAATTGGTTTTCTTAGCTCAGCTAACTTGTCAGTCAGCTGTCAAATAGTGATGACCCTGTCCGTCTTCTGTATGTCTGTCCATCCTTCTGTCTGTCCGTTACCAACAATGGCGGCTCGTTTTGTTATTTGATAATTTTAACCTATTCATTCCCATGGCGTATGGGTTCCCTAGTAAACAAGGTTAGCAGAGATACATCCCTCCATTGGGTATTCTTGATAGTATCTCTTTAACCCTAATGCAGTCATTGCTTTAGGGAACCAGTTCCTCTATTCCTATAGAGAACATATAAACGAGTCTGTGAGCATGCACGCTTATGCTACTATGCTACAGTCTTTTTATTTTAATTGTGGATAGTGGTTTGCTATCTTTTAGTGTCATATCTGGCCTGATTTATTTTTCACATAGGACAGGCGTGGTTTACATCAGTCTTACCTTTCTGTCTGTCAGTAGGATCCCTCGTCATGTGAAATTAAGCTTGTCACACTAATAAAGATATTCTACATAACGTACCTCCTCTAATCTTTTTTGTCTTATCAAGACTTACACCGCTCCTCTCTCGAGTTCAGTAGAAATTTTGATCTTTTTCATTGACTAGTGACATGTCTTTTTCTGTTATTTTCATATGGACCTGTTTTCTGTGCTTTATCTATTCAAGCCTATGTTTTATCTTCTAAATTCTAATATTTCCAGACATTATTAAATAAATACCTCAAGGGGGGGGGGGGGGGGGTGTGCTGCTAACCAAAATGATTGGGTCATTGCCTTTTCATGGATTGTGGAATATGATTTTTTCCTTTCACCCTTCTGTGTAGTTTCAGTCTTTTGTCCTTATCCATCATTTATCTGGTAACAAGATTGGTGGACTTCTTTCCTGTTTAATCATCCGATAATTATATTAACATTTGGGTTCCTATCATACTAGCTTTGTTTAACATTAGATTTTGTAAAATAAGATTCTGCAGGTTTATTCTTATCCTAGCTGTTATGCTTAAGTGCTTCTAGATAATCTCTACTTTCTCAGGGGTGGGGATGGATATAGCTAGCCTCATGCTGTCATAGGTAGCAGATTTCCTATATATATAAGGTACAATCAACTGGTCATTGAATCCTTCCCCTTTCTTCTATCGTACCATGTTGGTCTCCTGTGACATACGTAGTCCTGCCTCTGTTTCTGATCATAAATTTCTGCTCTTCAAGTAGGATACAGTGGAGGAATGGCAAAGGATTTTAAAGAGTATGAGGTGCTGGCAGATCATCTTTTTAAAGAATCTCAGCTCTTATCTTCACCTTACATATTATCCTTTTCCACACAACTTCATGTCCTTATGATTTAATACTAATTCTGTTGCATATTTTGGAATTATTTTGACCAAGCCATGGCTGCTTTATTGCTGCTTGAGACAATGATGACTTACAGTCAAATCATTTTATAACATTCAACTCTTTTCCTGATATGTTGTCTCAGAAATGGAGTTCATCGATGCAAGGAATAATATAGACATGGAGACTTTTTGGCCAATCATCACTGGCCTCTTCAAGGATAAGGGACAGTGTGTTCTGATATTTCCATACATACAGATTTAATCCTAACTAGTTCTGGGTTCTTTTAACCACATCATGGCCAGTCTGGGATTCCTCTTGCTTGAAAGGTTCCTTAAGTCTGGTAATTCAGATTTTTGTCCTTCACCATGACCACATACACTGCATTTTCATTCGCTGTGTGTCATCGGTATCAATCCACCATTTTATCTCTCTGCAGATCCTTTTGATGTGTTGTTCTAAAAGTGGCATCATCAAATCACCCACGTTTTTCAGTCCAGTCTTAGACAGGATAAAAGATTGAGAAAAATTGAGTATATTTCCATACCAATCCTTCATCAACATATATAAATTTGATCTGTTGCTGGGATTTTTTTCCCATAAGATCATGTTGGACTCAATGCCAAGCATGATGTATTTTCTTCTCCAGAATTCATTGGTATTTTTAAGCTTCCTCATCAGAGTTTCTTCAGTCTTGTGGCCAGTTCGAAGATTCCTCAGCCATTTTTCTTTATGAGTCGTTTTAATTTGTCATGTTTGAACCCATAGTCTTTGGACGAATCCTTCCTTTGATCCTTTTTACTAAGAGTTTGGGGGAGGGGTTTGCTATGGAATTTCCTCTCGCTCTTGTGCCTATGGAATCAGATCAAGTAGTCTTGTTGATGTAAGTCACTACTATAGAAATGAATGCATGAGCAGCTAGGTGGCTTGTCAAAGTGACAATATCTCTACATTCTCCGATATTCCAGAATATCGAAGAGGGAATGAGATATTGTCACTTTGACAAGCCACCTAGCTGCTCATGCAGTCATTTCTATAGTAGTGACTTACATCAACAAGCAGGGCGGGTGAAGGTTATCATTTTTTGTGTGTCTGGAGTCTGGGTCCTCCTTCAGTGGTGGAGATGTCAGGAAATATGTCAGCCTCTCACATGCCAGGTAGAATGATTTTCATTGTAGCTCATTTATTACATCCCATTAAGTTTCTACTTAGTATAGCGTCCAGATCTGATGTTCATATTCTTCCTCCAGTCTAGGCTCTGGCGGTAGATACTCTGGCCCAGTCATAGAAATCACATTTTGTCTAAATATCTTCAATTTAACTTTCTAATGCCAATTGTCTTTAAGAACTTTTGTCAGTGGAATGTGATATCCCTTTAATCACTCCTGCTTGGCCCAATGAGAGTTAATCAGGGGATCTCGTAGTCCTCTGTGGAAATCCAAAGAGTCTCCCAATGTTGTGGATTTTCTATCTAGTTTAAGAGCGGCTTTCATTTCATCATTCCACAAATCGTCAATATGTATATTGGGTATTTTCCAAGAGACCTGTTTCTCAGAAATTGATTTTTTTGTCTGAAATTTAGTATTCTTAATCAATTCAAATATATCTGTTACATGAGAATTTACCAGAGTATATTTAAGGTTTTCAAATGGTTGTAAGAACTACACATTATCATGCCCGATTATGCATCCCATCATCAAGTCATAGATTCATGGGATATTTTTTGATGACTTAAATCTCTGTATGTGGGGTGGTGTTATCGTTGTTATTACACCACAAAAACATCCATTACCGTTCAATCACTACTTGCTAAATCAAATATCTGCATTTAGCTATCAGAATACAATTTTTATACTCGCTTACATACTCCCTAATGCCAATACCATCACCATGTAGACCCTCAACCAGGCTTCTGGTAGAGGGACCCCCTGCATTAGCCTTACAATAGACTGGCACCAGTCTGTACACACTCCTTGGTGACGCCTGTCACTAAGCACGCTCGCGCATGCGCAGTAGGTCCCAAATGTGAAAACTGATTCACTTTTCAAATATTCTGCTAGCAGTACAGTTTGCCTGCTATCAATCTGATATAAAAGTTTTAGCTTTGCTACTGAAAGTTTTCAGTTATTACTATATTTGACACGAATAATGCCTACCATGAAACCCATCCTTCCTAAGTTATGTTTAACTTTTTATATCATGGTGTTTTAGAGGTGTTTGTAACTCTAGTTTTTGAGTTACCAGTTTTCGTGTCACTACTCCTGTTTTCGAGGTTAGAGTAACCAGGCCTATTATATACCATCAATAGTACCATGTTATAAAATAGCCAGTACCACTCCTATTAACGTAGTTCCTAGTGCCCTCAAACATCATCATTCAGGAATCATTATGATTCCTTTCTTCAGTCACTTTCTTAAGTACGCCTATGACGTATCCTCATAAAAGCTAGCTGCTTTATTTCTTATCATTTCTTATTTTTCAAAGGAAGTGTCCTTAAATTCTGTGAAAGTAAAATGTACGTCGATCAAGTGTGATTGTTTTTCACGCTAAGGACTATGCGGGCCACGTTTACCTGAGGTGTACCTCCTGCTCCCCTCAAAATAAAAAAAAATGTGTGGGATCAAGTCTCCAAAAGGTAAATCCGGCGACTTGAGAAAGAAGCCTGGTAAGTCATCCTCTGGTAGGAGCCAGGCCAAAGACCATGTTAGTCTTGAGGATCATCATAATCCTCAAGAGATGGCATCGGTGGCGGAAGCTTCCGATTTGTCATCACATGCAAAAGTTTGTTTCTCCGTGATACCGATTGCCAGGAATGTTTTAGGATCGCCAATCGCCTCTGCTCCCGTCTCTGCTCCTGGCTTGTCCGGGCAAGCGGGTTTGCCGTCCGGATTGTCTTCTGGTTTTACCGGGCATCCGGAAATGAGCACCGTGATTGTTTCTGGCTTGGCTGAATATCGCCGGCTGATTCCGGTAGGGAGAATGTGGCATTGCATCATCCGTCTACTTCCGTTTCCGGTTTTTCAGCTTCCTCTTCCGGTAGTAGTGTTGCTACTTCCGGTAGGAAGAATGCTTATCTGGGTCTGTTGGACCTGGCATTGCATCATTCATCTATTTCCGTTTCCGGTTTTTCAGCTTCCTCTTCCGGTAGTAGTGTTGCTACTTCCGGTAGGAAGAATACTTATCTGGGTCTGTTAGACCGGGCATTGCATCATTCATCTATATCCGTTTCCGGTTCAGCTTCCTCTTCCGGTAATTCTGTACATCCGGGTTGTAGAATTTTGATCAGTTTCCTGTATCTACTTCCGGTTACGCATTTCCGTTTTCCGTTTTTCCCACATCCGGATTTCGTACAAGCGGGGATAAGGTCATTTCCGGTTTTCATGGATCTTTCTAGTGTTCTAGGATTAGCTTCCGGGTCTGTCTTCCTGTTTTGGATTTCAGGTGATAGGGAACTTCCTGGGGTTCCAGTTTTGTTCTTCAAGTCCGGTTTAAATGTTCGCTTTCCTAGAATCTTGTCATATTCTTGCCTAAGATTTAGTCATATTTCCGTATTTGTTTAATATTGGAAATGTTGAATGGCTGGAAATATTCATTGCCAGTCTCTCTTGGAATTGTAGTCTATTGAGACATTTATTCGTTTATCAGTGACAATTTTCAACGTAATTAAAGACTCTTCTGACTGGTTGCCGTATGGGTTTTTTGTTGCAGATTATTTTATATGCTCATATCATCAGCCGATAAGTCAATCTATTCTACGCATTATCTCGAGATACGATTTTTACTTAAATCCAACTTTAGATGGCCAGTTGTCTTCGGGCCAGTCAGCCGTTTTTCACGCTCCTTTTACCTCTTATGTCGGCAGGTTGACATATTTATTTTAACCAAAGGGAGTGAATTTGTAGAGGGAAAAACCGTGATCTGGCGTAAATCGTAGTATAGTTTTGTCAGTCGCTGAAAAGAATTAGATTCAGTAAAGTTTTCATAGGGATCAGTATGACTAAAAGATTAATGTCTACAAGAACAATAGTCGCTTAGAAAAGATAATCAAGCGGATAAGGGGCAGGAAGAAGGAATATAAGCCGAATTCTTCTGTGTTGACATAGTTTCGGTGAGTTCGCTTTGTTTTAATTTTTTCCAGATTTTTGGTTGTTTTCCCTTTTCTAGCGTAATTTTTGCTCTATTTTGACTGGGTTGCTGCAGGCCTCCGGACGGTGGTTTTGGGGGGCGGGGACTCGGGATTTGCTGGTTTTGTTTGGGGGCGGTCTGGCTGAGGGTTGTTGGTGAAGCGAATTCCAGTCGAGTCGGTCCAATTGCCAACCCGGCCTTCTTAAATTAGTCGGATCGGCCTAGGATAAAAAGTCATGTCGGCCCGATTTAATGGTCAAATAGGCCTAGGAACGCATTTAACTGGCTTCTTTCTTCTCTTTTCGATCGCTGGTATCACACTTGGAGAGCCGTTCTCAAGATGAAATCTTTTTACCTGGCTGGAAGCATGGAATAATTGGGAATCTCATATTTCTATATCCTTGATTTCGGAATTTTTCTTCAAAAATTGATGATATGGAAATATGAGATCCCTCTTATACCAGTCGTATTATACCAGCATTAGTCGTCTGTTGGTGGATCTAATAATATTTACTGGCGTTTACGTCTCTTTATTAAAAGACGGTCATAATTATTAGTGTCTATTATTTTCACTAACGCGCAACTATTTTACATAAGACGTAGACAATCCTAAAAGCGCTATCTTTGTAAGACAATGGCGATCTTAAGATATTACCGAGATTTCCGTGTATGTCATGGTATACAGATTATCGTGTGTAGTAGCTACCATAGAAGTCTAGGTAGGCCTGCTACACTCGATAAACTTTATCCTATTTAAGCGTACTGGTTAGCCCAATAATATTGCTATAGCTATGTTCATATGTACAGTTAAATGCGCAGTGTCGGTTCGGCCTAATAGTGCACCTATAGGTATATACATGTGTGCGCATATGTGCATTCGTATGTGGTTATGGGTGATACTGTATGGTCAACTCGACCCAAGGGTATATTCGCACATGTTAGGCATAAACATAGGTCGAGTTGGAACTAGGCCGAGTTGAGGGTGGGCCGGTGGGGGGGTGTATTTGGGCCGAGTTGACTGGATAACGGTGAAGCCACTGGCAACTTTCGGTCGGATTGTTCCCGGACTATTCGGTGGGTCTTGGTTTTTTTTGCTCGTTGAAGTTGTTGTCTGGGGGCTGGCGACGGGCCGGTTGGAGTGGTGTGGGGGTTGCGCTGGGGTGTGGGGGGTGGGTGTGGAGGTATGGCTGAGAATCTGGATTTAAGCAGCCACCAACAATTCTCGGTCAAAATGTTTTCAAAATATTTTGCAGGTCCAGAGATATTACAGTTGTAATATGTCGTCTGCAAAATTCAGTATCCAGACAGTTAATATAAAGTATCAGTGTTCAATCTTTCCTTTTATCGGGATTTCTAACACAATGTCATTTGTTATTACAAAGATGAAATTATTGATTCTAAGACTATAAATATAAGAATCAATAAATATATACAAAATCTTTTAAGTTTTCTGCCTCTGGGCATAAATATCGAATGGTTTAGGATATCTAATTGATCAGTATGCCTAAGCCAAGTCTTGAAGCTGGCTTGTTTTTCCTATGTCGTTGATTTAAACATAGGACACAGTTTTGCAATCATTATAGGATCCTGTCACGTTCAGGCTGATGATTTTCCAGTGATTGCAGTCTAATACTTCAGTGTAGAAGAAGTGAGTGCAATCTTGGGAGTTAGTCGACCTTAGATATATATATATATATAAAACCCTGTGACTTGAAGAATGAGTCTAGGTCGTTTTTGTATGTGTTTTATGTTGGCGCGTTAATTGCTTCTGTTGGTAAAGGATTCCATACATTAACACTATTTGTAAGAAATACTTGCGTAGATCAAGTATTATTTGACAAGCTGACAAGATGATCTATCAAGCCTGAGCGGCTAGGCAACCGTTGATGTATTCAATAACAATTTTCTTGTTAAATCTGCTCCATTATTATACGATTTTTAAATTAGATAGTCAAATGTTTGCCATAGTTCTCTTAACAGGACCTTGTCATGCGTTCTATTCGTAGAATTGTGATGATGTCATCACAAGTAAGTTTCCCTTATTTCATCTTTTTGAGTGGTGGTTTGGGAAACCGTAATTTCTTTTCTTCATTTTATCTTGCTAAATTCTGTCACAATTTGAGGTTTTCGAATTCCAGTCGGGATTATTGCAGATCTCAGGTACAGGATTTGGCTATATCTTGACTCTAAGCACTCCCTTAGGCTTACTATGGGTTTTTTGATTTCCCACGATATCTGGTTAAATCTCTATAAATAAAATTATCTATAATTTTTGCAGAGTCTTTAGCTTTTTAATAAGTTAAGCTATACTGATATGAGACTTTTCTCCATTCAGACTAAGCGGTATTATTAAAATATCCATAATAAACATGAGTTACCTCTTTAGTGAGGGCTAAGCTATAAGGATATAGCCCAGGATTTTTGGTTGGAGCATCATGGCAGATGTAATCTATGTGTTTTCTATAAGCAGTCCTCTTTAGCATATAGTAAGCTTGCCACATCTTTAAGGGCGGCCCTTATCAAAAGGGCCAGATATTCTTGGATCTAGAACCCTTCTCTGCAGTCTCCTCCCAAATGGTCTTCTGTTCCTCTAATCAGAAGCTATTAGCTTTAGAGGGTTTGTTGTCTTCTATGCTCGTCAAGGAGTCTAAGAAGAGGCTCTTCTGTGGAAAGTAAATCCAGGCTTCTGTTCTGGGTTGGATTCGTTCAGCCATTGCCATGGGGTTTTCTTTCATTTTTAGAAGGAGGATCGAGTCTTTCTTGGGATGTCACTAGATCCAATCTGTTTACGACATGTCTGATTGGCCAGATTTTATCTTTCATGTCTCCCTTTTCGGACAGTCAGGTTAAGGCTCTCTAGTTCTCGATTCGATCGGACAATTCGACAGCGGTCTCTTATATCAACAGGCAGGGGGGCACAAAGTCGTCTCTCCTGTACTTGGAAGTGTGGAACGTCCTCATGGGGTGTCGCATGAATAAAAATTTTCGAGTGTCCACTCATGTCCCAGGCTGTCTGAGTTTTCTTGCGGACCAATTGTCTCGGGCGTGGGCTGTGGACGCCCTGTCTCAGTCCTGGTCAGGAATCTTCGCTTATGCGTTCCAGATTTCTTTTGGTTCTGAAGAAAGTCAGGGACCAGATCTGCGAGATCGTGTTAATAGTTCCCGTTTGGCCAATAAGGATCTGGTTTGTAGACCTTCTCGATCTTCTAGTACCTACCATCATCCAAACCCAGGAATCTTAAGTCTGTGCGTTTGGAGTATATCGAGTGCTCGATCCTTGAGAATAAAGTTTCTACAAGATCTCAGGAAATCTTCGATTCTGCCAGGAGGGAGTCGTCTCGAAGAGTTTACAAGGGTCGGCTTAAGATTTTTGGAGAATGGTGTTCAGATCAAGGTCTCGTGCCTGATTCTGTTTCTATTTCCCAGATGCTAGACTCCTTATCTTATCTGTTCGACTCTTTACATCTGTCTGCTAACACTGTAGGAGGATATAGATTTCTTTTGCATCTTCTCTTCCTGGTTTGTTGAATGCTGAAGTTGAAGATACTATGGTTCTTAATCTTTTGATCAGAGGTTTAGGTAATATTTGTCCTCCAGGTGATAAACCTTTGCCTTCCTGGAACTTAGCTCTGGTTCTTCAGGTTCTTGGGCAGGTCATCATTTCCAACCTATCTCTACGATTAGCTTGAATCTTTTAACTTTTAAGACCGTTTTTCTAATTGCATCTGCTTCTGCTAGAAGACGATCCGAAATCCATGTTTTCTCCGCTGAAAAGGATAAGTTTATCGTATCTGGGGACGGTTTGGTCTTATATCCTTGAAGGGAATTTTTGTCAAAGACTCAATCAATCCGTTATCCAGCTAAGCCGATTATTTCACAATCTTTAACCTCCTTTTCTCCGGCTGACAGATTTTGGTGTCCTGTCAGAGCTCCATAAGTTTATAAACGTCGTTCTGATTTTTAGAGATCCGATCTGTCCCTTTTCTGGGTTCCGTATGAGGAGGGGTTGGCCAGTCCAGTCTAGGGCATCTATTCCCAGCTGGATTTGTGAGACCATTCTCATTAAAGCTCATGTCATTAGAGGGATGGCTTCCTCTTTTGCCATTTTTGCTGGCTCTTCTGTAGACGAAGTTATGCAAGTCAGGATGGAAATCCGAGTCTACTTTTACTACTTTTTATTGAAAAAGACCAGAGCACAGCAGCTTCCTTGTTTAGGAACTTTATGATTTTAACTAAAAAGGCTGAAGACCATTTACCAAGCACATCCCACCATTTTCGTTAGGACCGTGGGTCTGCATGTAATGGTGTGAGTTGTTCTTTGGTTTTTATTTATTTCTTTAAGTTTAAAGAAATCCTTTTTTGATAATCACTGTGTGATTGATTAAGATGCACCATTATGTTATGTTATTAAGATTTGGTTATCTTTTGTTTGATTTTTATCCTTGCTTATGGATTCTCAAATCTCCTCCCACCAAAGTTTCGTAGTGGGGCACTGACCAAATCTACGGGTTTAGCAAGTAGTGATTGAACGGTAATGGATGTTTTTGTGGTGTAATAACAACCCCCAACAGACCCCCCCTTTAGTGGGTTGGTTTGTAGTTTTATTAACCACTATAAAAACATACTTACCGTTCAATCACTACGACCCGACCTCAGCCACCCCGCTGGGTATTGATTTGAGAATCTATTCTGGATATATGGCACTTAAATTTAGAAAAGTGAATCAGTTTTCACATTTGGGACCTACTGCGCATGCGCGAGCGTGCTTAGTGACAGGCATCACCAAGGAGTGTGTACAGACTGGTGCCAGTCTATTGTAAGGCTAATGCAGGGGGTCCCTCTACCAGAAGCCTGGTTGAGGGTCTACATGGTGATGGTATTGGCATTAGGGAGTATGTAAGCGAGTATAAAAATTTTATTCTGATAGCTAAATGCAGATATTTGATTTAGCAAGTAGTGATTGAACGGTAAGTATGTTTTTATAGTGGTTAATAAAACTACAGACCAACCCACTAAAGGGGGGTCTGTTGGGGGTTTTACACTAGCATCTATCCTTCCTTATTTTCTA
The DNA here is from genome assembly GCA_034401795.1 of Chaetoderma sp. LZ-2023a. Classification (NCBI taxonomy): domain Eukaryota; kingdom Metazoa; phylum Mollusca; class Caudofoveata; order Chaetodermatida; family Chaetodermatidae; genus Chaetoderma; species Chaetoderma sp. LZ-2023a. The sequence goes on along the minus strand of CM067369.1, from coordinate 206,933,014 downwards.
GAAGGCGGTTCGAAAGTTATTAAGTATTTACATAATTTATCCATAGTACAGGTATTTTTAGGCTATAGCGCAAAGATAAATGCCCATAATAAATTTCTCTATTAACTCATGTCCTGGATCCATCTGTTTAATTGTTTAACTCTGAAATCATTCTTTTTCTACTAGCTGCCATGTTTGTTAGATGGCATTCAGATATTCATATTCTTTTTGTGAATGATCTTTTCTAGATCGTGGTAGGAGATCTGGTTACATTCTTTGCCCTTGAAGAGATCTTATATATAAAACCTAATTAATTGTTTTCAATCCTTTCTGAACGCTATACCCAATTTAAAAGATTTTTTTGAACCACCGTTCAGATTACTAGTGCGAATTTATTTAGTAAGCGCGCATCTCATCAACTGGATTACAGACACCATTAATTGACATTAGAATGTATCACCAGGACACTCAGTAAGTGTTAAGGCACACAGCATTCGTGGTATGGCCTTCTCCTTCGCATTCTATGCAGATCTATCAGTGGATGACATTATGTAAGTTGCAGTATAAATGTCAGAATCTACATTATTTTTATCTGAAATATCAGATTCAATTCGCAATGTGACATTTCTAGTTTCGCCACTCAAACCTACCCGTGTGAAATAAAATGCAAGTTAACTTGGATTAGCTTGGATTTTCTTAAATATCCAAGCTATTAGAAAATTTTTCAACCCATACCTACTTGGATTTCCTTGAATTAGCTTGGACTTTATGTAGTGGCTTGAATATCTTGAAAGTCACACCTCTCAGAATTCAAGCTAGCTGGAATTTTCTAGGACTTTTTGAATGTCATCATGAAAAAGTGAAAGCTTCTTGGATTTGCTTGGAGTTTTCTGATTTGACAGAATGCAAGCTAGCTTAGATTTTCTAGAACTATGTGTACGTGCATGCATTTTATGTAATGTCTAACCTATTTCAAAAGCTAGTATTTGCTGGGGTTTTCTTGAATTTCTAGATAGCTGGGACTTTCTGGAATAAAATCCAAGTTAGGTGGAATTTTCTTGAACGTTCAAGCAAGCTTGAATGTTCAAGTTAGCTCAGATTTTCTTGAATGTTCAAGCTATCTGGAATTTTCTTGGATTTTAGATTAACTAGGCCTTTCTTGGATTTTCTTAAATTTTATGTGGCCAATACCAGCAAGCTAATCCAAGCTATTCCAAGTTATTAAAAGCTTGGATTAGCTGGCATATTCAAGCTCCACAGAACTTGGATATTCATGAATATCCAAGCTTTTTTTTTGTCCGGGTTAGGCTCAATTGCCTAGACTCTTTAGTTAGCCGTCTTCTTCACCACGTCGTGTCTGTTTTTAAATTCTCTGCTGAGATTTTCTAATTATCGTTATTTTAGTGCGTTTTGGTTAGAACATCTGTTTGTTCGTGCTCTTTCAGCACTTAGCGATTTAGTTGATATTAGTATTTTTGGTGATTAACCTTTCATTCCTGATTTGCAATTTACCAACCCACCTAGTATTTGGGCTCTGACCAATTCTATGTTTTAGCAAACAGTGACTTGAGTGGCTTAGTATTTTTGTTGTGTTACAAAACGTCCCAGACGTATATACTGGTCTGGCGTTTTGTTAGCTTACTAAAATACTTACTACTCAATTCACTGTGGCCCACCTCGGCCACCCCACATCGTTAAATTGCAAATCATTATTAAATTTTGTGGAATTAATTAATGACGGCTTGGACTCGGTAGCATGCATAGTAGCATAAGTGTGCATGCTCACAGGCTCATTTATATGTTCTCTATAGGAATAGAGGAACTGGTTCCTAGAGCAATGACTGCATTAGGGTTAAAGACATGCTATCAAGAATACCCAATGGAGGGATGTATCTCTGCTAATCTTGTTTCCTAGGAAACCCATACGCCATGGGAATGAATAGGTTAAGATTTTCTGAGATATCTGAGTCAAGTGACTAATAGCAAACAGTGAATTGAGTGGCAAGTATTTTAGTAAGCTAACAAAACACCAGACCAGTATATATGTCTGGGACGATTTATCACCATGTCAGATTTTATTGCCAAAGTAGATAACTCCAATTAACAGATTAAACTTTTCCCTCACTGCCTAAATATTTAAGATATGTATTATGTTCTCTGACATCTATGCTCTTAAAAATATTTTGAAATATATTTGATTGGAAGTTGTTGCTGCCTAAGGCAGCAATGAAAGTTGTTTCGGCCTAAGATTATTTTCTAAATAAACTCTAGCTCATGCTACCCCTGCTGCTAACTTGGCGATTCAGCAAGAGGCGCATATGTTAAATGGATTTGTGGTGGTCGAGAATAACCTGCTATAAAGACCACCTTACTAAGAGACCACCTGCCGTTACAGACCATGTTCTTCAATTGTATTTAAACCTCTATTAACCATCTGACTGCTGAGTTTTTGCAGACAACATACATGTATTCCAAAGGTTATATCTCTGAACTTGATATTTTGAAAACAATTCGACTTTGCCTGATTCCGTTTCTATTTCCTAGGTGTTAGATTTTTAATCGTATCTATTCGATTGATTTCATTTATCAGCTATCACCGTTAGGGGTTATAGATTTCTTTGGCTTCTTCTCTTCCTTGCCTTCTGAATGCTGATATTGAAGATTCTCAATGGTTGGGCAATATTCGTCCTCCAGTAGCTAAGCCTTTGTCTTCCTGAAATTTGGCCTTGATTCTTTTGGCAAGTCAATTGGATTTATCAGTCTCAAACTATTGACTCTCACGGTTGTTTTCCCTGTTGCTGCCACTTCAGCTAGGAGAAGATCCGAAATTCATACTCTTTCCACAGAAAAAGACAGATTTATGGAATCTGGGGGCGGTCTAGTTTTATATTCCAGAAGGGATTTTTTTATCAAAGACCCAGTCTAACCGTTACTCAGCCAAACCTATTATTCTTAAATCTTTATCGTCTTTTTCACCATCCGACATATTCTGGTGTCCTGACAGGGCCTTAAAAGTCTATAAATGTTGTATGAATTTTAAAAGATCCGATTGTTCGCACTTATGGGTTCCCTATGCGGAGGAGGTGGTTAGACCAGTTTCTAAGGCCTCAGTTGCCAGATGGATCTGTGAGATCTTAAAATTATGCTATGAGATTGCCTCCCCAGGTGAGATCAATTTAGCCCATGTCAAGGCAGTCGATCTTGGTGGTATGGCTACCTCCTTTGCTCTTTTCGCCGGCTCATCATTGGACGACATCATGCAAGTCGCAGGTTGGATATCTGAATCGACTTTTACCTCTTTCTATTTAAAGGATTAGAGCCCAGTGGCCTCCTTTTTTAGAAATATAACGATTTAGCAAAACAAGCCAAGGACCATTTACCAAGCACATCTCACCAATTTCGTTAGTCTGTATGTCTGTCAGATATGGTGAGAATATTCTCATGTTTTGTTTATTTCATTGAGTTGACAGTTTTCCTTGTTTGATAGTCAGTGTGTGATTTGTTATGGATGCACTATTATGTCAATTTATTAACATTTGGATATGAGTTGTTTAATTTTTATTCTTGTTTAATGATTCTCAAATCTCCACCCACCAAGGGTTTTTAAGTGGGGCTCTGACCAAATCTACGGGTTTAGCAAGTAGTGATTGAACGGTATAGATGTTTTTGTGGTGTAATGACAACCCCCAACAGACCCCCCTCGGGTTTGTCTGTAGTTTTATTAACCACTATAAAACATACTTCTATTTGGGATCCATTGTTCATGCGCAGACATGCTTAGTGACAGGGAGACAAAGGAGTGAGTACAGACTGGTGCCAGTCTCTATTAGGGCATATGCTGAGGGTGTACTCTACCAGTAGCCTGGTTGAGGGTATATTGAAATGGAATAAACATATGGAGGTATGTAAGCAAGCATAAAAATCTTATCCTGGTAGCTAAATGCAGAGTAGTTGATTTAGCAAGTAGTGATTGAATTGTATAGATGTTTTTGTGGTGTAATAACAACGTATAATTTTTTTATATTTTGATCCCTATAAAGCGACAAAATGTATCCAACTAAGAACTTAACAATTTAATACTCAAGCCGGCCCAAACAGTGTCTACGTACAGTGGTACTGAGAAATGTCCATTGGTAGATCAAGAAGAATATGTTTGAAATTTTGCCATTGGGATAACTTGTATTGTTATGAAACACGGGAGAAATTGACTATATGGTTTAGTCATCCAAAGTCATGATGCCCATGAAATGTCATATCCAGGCTAGATTGAAATATTCAACCAATGACATGCACAACACTGCTACTACATTTGAGCAACATGAGGGTGAAATTTGTCATCCGATACAGTAAGTAGATGCTGGTAAACCAGCTAGCATTATGAATTTGTAGCACAAGTGTCTTTCCCATAACTCTGGAACATAAGTATCACCTGAAACATAAACAAAACATGTTTTAAATAATTATTAGCTCACCGGGCCAAAATCGCCAGGTGAACTTATGCCATGGCGACTGTCCGTCTGTCTGTCCGTCAACTTTTTCTTTACATGGCTTCTCAAGAACCACTTGGCTAATCTCAATTATATTCGGCAGGAAGCATCCTTAGGACTAAGGGCATAGCGATTCAAGTTTGTTCAAACGGAGCCGATCGGCCAATCCCAAAACCGCTTGGGGAATCAATTCAAAACTCATGAAACATCATCTAGGGCAAGAGCTAAGCCAAGTGTGTTCAAGAAGACTTGATTGACCAAATGGTTTGGTGGCCATGTTGGGTAACCTAGTTTTCCCAAAAACGACGTCTCCAGAACGGCTGAAGGGATCGGGCCGAACTTTGGGAGATATGATTAGGGACTAAGGGCCATCAAAGTTTCTTCAAGGGAAGTTGATCCGTCAAAAAACATGGTGGTCATGGGCCAATCAATATGTAGCATGTTTGGCAGCCATATTGGATTTGTTTATTTAATGGCTTTTGTGGCCGAAATTAGTTCTATATGTGTTTTTGGCTATTCTGGGCTCAAATTTGCCATTTTCGAAACTGTCGGATAAACGGCTTGACGGCCATCTTGGATTATTTTCCCGCCAAAGCCACCCATACTAAAGTAATTGGAACTTTAAAATGTCTTCTCCTCGAGAACTACTAGGCCGATTTCAATTATATTTGGCAGGAAGCATCCTTAGGACATATGGATCCAACTTTATTCAAATGAAGCTGATCGGTCAATTGGGCCGGTGGCCATCTTGGATTTCGGCCGATTTTTAGAAATGTCTTTAAAAATCTTTTCCAAAACCGTTTGAGGGATCAATTCATAACTCTTGAAATATCATCTACTGGCAAGCGCTGAACCCAATTTGTTCAGAGAACTTGATTGACCAAACAGTTCGGCGGCCATCTTGGAGGACCTATTTTTTCCGAAAACAACTCCAGAACCGCCGATGGGATCGGACCCAAGTTTGGGACATATGATTATGGAATAAGGGCAATTAAAGTTTGTTCAAGGGCAGTTGTTCTATAAAAAAAACATGGCCGCTGTGGGTCAATCAAAATATAGCGTCTTTGGTGACCATATTGGGTTTTTTTATTTGATGGATTTTGAGGCCGAAATTGGTTTTATATATGTTTTTGCATATTCTGATCTCAAATTTGCAATTTTTGAATCTGTCGGATAAACGGGTTGCTGGCCACCTTGGATAATTTTCCCACAAAAATCTCCCATACTAAAGCAATGGGGAAATTTAAAATGTCTTTTTGAGATCTACTGGGCCGATTTCAATTATATTTGGCAGGAAACGTCCTTAGGACATGGAGATTTAAGTTTGTTCAAACGAAGCCGATCGGCCAATTTCCGTGTGTCGCAGTACGATTTCACCATACACCTGTATTTAAGGCCCGTATGAGTAGTTGTAAACTCGCATTTGTTGTCCATGTTGTGACAAAAAAAACCTGTTCTTTCTGGTGCATGGTTAAGAAAAGGTTTTTCTTCGATGCCCGCTTTGGCGGGAAACTCAAATTTAGCTTTAACTAATATGTCCTTAATTGTAGGATTCCTGTATCCAAACATTGGTGCTGTGGTGAAAGTATTCCAATGTTTGTTTATAATGTTGCGTGTTTTATGGCTTTGAGGTTGGAAGTCCATTATGCATGGGATCCTACTCATACTTTCATCATTTTGAGGTTTGGTGTTAAGAACTCCAGGCTTTGACATTTGCATGACTTATGATAGCATTTGAGGGGAAGGTTTGATGGGTAATTTCTGTTCTGATAGTAACCAATCAGTTCATGAGCGTGAGTGTGGAAATCAATATTGTTGCTGCAGATTCGGCGAAGGTGAAGGAATTGCCCAAAAGGATTGGCGTTCTTGGTTGATTGTGGGTGCGCAGAGTCATAATGAAGGTATCCGCGTGTGTCCGTGGGTTTGTAATATAGATCAAAGCCTAAGGTGCGGTCTTGGTCTATATAAACAAAGGTGTCCAAGAAATTGATTTTTTTCTGTGGAGTTTTCTGCTGTGAATTTGATTGTTGGATGTGAGTTATTCATATGGGTTATGAATTCATCCAGTTTTTGTTTATTGGATGTCCAAATCATGAAGATATCATAAAGGTAGTGTAGATATAGGGCTGGTTGTTGTGGTGATGTAGATAGAAGTTTCTTTTCTAATTGTGCCATGAGGATGATAGCGTGAGTGGATGCCACTTTTGTCCCCATGGCGGTGCCTCCTGTTTGGAGATATTGCTTGCCATTGAATTCAAAATTGTTGCATTTAAGGAAGATAGAGAGTAGTTTTAGAAATGAGCTTGGTTCTAGGTCTCCTGGCATGCCAAACTGACGTATGTGTTGAACAGTGGCTTTGAGGACATTGTGACTAGAAATGCATGTTCTGGTATTTTTCCAAAGTTTCCTAGTTTATTGATGAAATCGTTTGTGTCCCTTACGTATGAGGGAATATCCTGAAGGTGTGTTTTGAGGTGTTTGTCTATGAAGCTTCTGATATGTTCAGTGGGGAAGCCATTGCCACTGATTATTGGTCTTCCTGGTGTGGGTCGGGTTTGTTTATGAATTTTAGGAAACAAGTAGAACCTGGAGGTTCTTGGTTTATCGACTCTCAAACCATTTGCTATGTCTGGTGATTTGAGCACTAAGTACTAGGCCGGTAATGCAGGTTTCTACTTTTTCTGCATGGAGACTAGTCAGGACTTCATTGACCTGTATATAGTCATGAGCATTGCTTAATTGTCTCAATGCGTCTTCGTTGTATTCAATGGAATTCATTACCACAGCTAGTGGCTTGTCCCTTGTTCGCCTTCTTGACCACTAGTTTGTGGTTGTTGGCAAGGTTTTGTGTGAGTTTTCTTTGTGTCAAATTTATGATGCCATTATACATTTGTAGTTTCAGCAGTGTTTTTGTTTGTTGATATCAGGGTTTCTCATAAGGGTCCTTTTGAGGGTATAGACCCCAAAAATGTAACTTGGGACCCCGAAATGTTGTGGCAGTTGGTCCCATGGGACCCCTGAAAATCTTGTATGATTTTTAAATGCTCAATTAGTTTTATAGGTTTTTGCACAAACATAGCAGCACCATCTAGCATTGGGCCCCCTTAATTCATTATCCTATGGACTACTCTCTAATCTTGGCATGGATGAGAAGAACTGCATGGGCATCCCAAATTTCAATTTGGGACCCCCAGATTTCAGGTTAGGACCCCTAGATTTCTTGGTATGGGGTCCCTGGGACCTCCAAAATTTAGACGCCATGAGAAACACTGTTTGATATCATGTTTTAGCATTTTGATAAATGTGTCTAAAATCTGTGTATAATCGTCCCATGTTTGGTTCGATTACAGCGGGGCTGAAACCTAGTCCCAATTCTAATACCTTGTTAAGCTCAGACATGTCAGACAGGTTACATGAAGCTTGTTGCAAGATAAGAGTTCGCTTTCAAGAGGGTTTTGTTTTTTTTGTTTTTATTTTGCAAAATCTTTATTTTTAGAGTTTAAAAAGAAGTTTTCCATATTGGAAACAGTCTGTATGGAGTTCATATTAGCGTTGCATCTGCTTTAGAAGATCATACACTTTAAATGCTGAAGTTGTGATTGTTCTTCTGAAACTGCCCCTGTAGACTCTCGTTGTAATTGCCTTTCCATCTCTCATTCTGCTTAGGGGGCCCTCTCTGGAATGGTCTGTTTTATGGCCGGTTTGGACATTCTGTGTGCTTGCTTGGCCCCTCTGTGTGCCTACTTGGCCCCTCTATTCGTCTCCTTTTGGGTGGACTTTTAGACCTTTCCCTCGTCTTGAGGACCATAGAGCAGACTGCTCTCTCTCTGCTTCTGAGACCGTCTCTGGGTTATCGGCAGTAGCACAGAATCCTGCTTTGATTCTCCTAACCGGCTCGATTAGTAGGTTAGCCCTGTTTCTTAATAGTTCAAGGAGGTCATGGCCAGCTCTTATTTTTGCCTCCCACTCAAGTTTGAATGAAGCTATGGATGGAACATATCTACAATTAATGTCTAATAATGGCATAACCTGCTCAACAGATAAAGATAGTTCTAATTTTTATACCCCGCCAAAACATTTAGCGGGGTATTATGTCATGGCGCCGTCCATCCGGGCGGGCAGGCCGGCGGCAAAATGGTTTCCAGATGATAACTCCGTTGCTGTTTGTTGGATCGCATTGAAACTTCATAGAGTGGTTGGACTAGGTCTTGGGAAGAAACCTATCGAAATCGACGATGATCCGAAATCCAAGATGGCCACTGGTGGCCATCTTGAAAATTTGTTTCCGGTTGATAACTCCGTTACCGTTTATCAGATTGCTTTGAAACTTCATAGAGTGATTGAACCTAAGGTCTGGAGAAGAAACCTATCGAAATCGACGATGATCCGAAATCCAAGATGGCCACCAGCCACCGGTGGCCATCTTGAAAATTTGTTTATGGATGATAACTTTGTTACTGTTTATTGGTTCACTTTGAAACTTCATAGAGGGGAAGAAACCTATCGAAATCGATGATGATCCAAAATCTAAGATGGACGCCAGCCACCATCGGCCATCTTGAAAATTAGTTTCCAGATGATAACGCCTTTACCATTTATCGGATCGCTTTGAAACTTCATAGGGTGGTTGGACTAGGTCTGGGTAAGAAACATATCGAAATTGACGATGATACAAAATCCAAGATGGCCACCAGCCACCGGCAGCCATCTTGAAAATTAGTTTCTGGATAATAACTCCTAACCCGTTTATCGGATCGCTTTGAAACTTCATCGGGTGGTTGGACTAGCTCTGCGGAAGAAACCTATCGAAATCGACAATGATCCGAAGTCCAAGATGGCCACCATCTTGAAAGTTTGTTTCCAGATGATAACTCCATTACCGTTTATCGGATCGCTTTGAAACTTCATAAGGTGGTTGGACTAGGTCTGGAGAAGAAACTTATCGAAATTGACGATGATCCAAACTCCAAGATGGCCGCCAACCAAGGGCTGCCATGTTGAAAGTTGGTTTCTGGATGATATCCCCATTACCATTTATCAGATCACTTCATAGGTGGTTGGAATATGTCTGGTGAAGAAATCCAATGTGATTACCGAGCTAGTCATTCCCATCATAAATTTTCAAAAATATTCTCTTGGTCTGCAAAGTACATTTTTAGTTAAAGAAATTTGAAATTTTCTGGAATAAATTTGAGAGTTAAAGGGTTAAAAGGCTAAAAGATTAAGTTTACCTTTCATCTGACTCATTGCAAAGAAACTGTTATAATTCATTTATGGTGTGGAGGAGTGTACTAACAGTCATCTATAGTGTGGAGGAGTGTACTAACAGTCATCTATAGTGTGGAGGAGTGTACTAACAGTCATCTATAGTGTGGAGGAGTGTACTAACAGTCATCTGTAGTGTGGAGGAGTGTACTAACAGTCATCTATAGTGTGGAGGAGTGTACTAACAGTCATCTATAGTGTGGAGGAGTGTACTAACAGTTATCTATAGTGTGGAGGAGTGTACTAACAGTCATCTGTAGTGTGGAGGAGTGTACTAACAGTCATCTATAGTGTGGAGGAGTGTACTAACAGTCATCTATAGTGTGGAGGAGTGTACTAACAGTCATCTATAGTGTGGAGGAGTGTACTAACAGTCATCTGTAGTGTGGAGGAGTGTACTAACAGTCATCTATAGTGTGGAGGAGTGTACTAACAGTCATCTATAGTGTGGAGGAGTGTACTAACAGTCATCTATAGTGTGGAGGAGTGTACTAACAGTCATCTATAGTGTGGAGGAGTGTACTAACAGTCATCTATAGTGTGGAGGAGTGTACTAACAGTCATCTATAGTGTGGAGGAGTGTACTAACAGTCATCTATAGTGTGGAGGAGTGTACTAACAGTCATCTGTAGTGTGGAGGAGTGTACTAACAGTCATCTGTAGTGTGGAGGAGTGTACTAACAGTCATCTGTAGTGTGGAGGAGTGTACTAACAGTCATCTGTAGTGTGGAGGAGTGTACTAACAGTTATATATAGTGTGGAGGAGTGTACTAACAGTTATCTATAGTGTGGAGGAGTGTACTAACAGTCATCTATAGTGTGGAGGAGTGTACTAACAGTCATCTATAGTGTGGAGGAGTGTACTAACAGTCATCTATAGTGTGGAGGAGTGTACTAACAGTTATCTATAGTGTGGAGGAGTGTACTAACAGTTATAATGTTATAGATGCACTATTCTAATATGCTGTATGAATGTGTGTTATTGCAAAGATTGTGAAATTACCATTTTAGTAATCAAGTAAATAGTAAAGTTAGGAATAGACAAAGTGTTATATTAGTATATTATATATAATAAGGTCAATCACCATAAACGTAAAATTTGAACATACATGTAGATGTTGGAAGTTTCTTTCACCTTTTTTACAAACTGTCCTTAGTTACCCTGAAGCAATAACATTAGGAAAACATTTGAACATTTCTGTGAGTATCGTCTTCTTCTGAGCCGCCACTTTACTTTGAATTTTGTAGCCGCCATTATTATCCCCACATTTTAAAAAGTCAGGGATATAATAATCGCCTCTGTCCGTCTGTCCTTGACTGTCCGTCACATTATCTCCTCTCAAACCGTTGGATGAAATTCAACAAAAGTTGGTATATGTGTTACCCATATGATTGCGCTTTGCAAAATGATATTTAGATTTGGCTCCGCCCTCAGGGGGTGGGGCAGGGGTCAAAAGGTCAAATCAGGATTTTCTCTGAAACCGTTACACAGAACCCATTTGATTGTGGAGTGTAACAGGCCATTTACATTTGGCTAGGGGGCAGGGGAGTGATCAAAAGGTCAAATTTTAACCTGAGAAATTGATTGTAACACATCTCCTCCAAAACCATTGGATAGAATTCAACCGAATTTGGTATGTGAATTATCCATATCAATGTGGAGTGCATGAGCATATTGACATCTGGCCCCGCACCCAGGGGTGGGGGGGGGGAGGTGAGGTGGTTCAAAAGATCAAAAAATTTATTGTAATGCAACTCATCCGAAACCATAGGATGGAATTGAATCAAATTTGGTATGCTACCACTATCAATGTGAAGTGGATGAGCACATTTACATTTGGCCCCACCCCTTTTGATGGGGGTCAAAAGGTCATGAAATTAATTGTAATGGAACTCCTCTGAAACTGTTTAACGGAATTCAACCAAATTTAGTATCAGAGTTACCCATATCAATGTGCAGTGGATGAGCAGCACATGCATTTATATTTGGCCCCGCCCCCAGAAAGTGGTGAATAGGGTCAAAAGGTCATGAAATTCAGTGTAATGCAACTCCTCTGACACTGTTGGATGAAATTCATCCAAATTTAGTGTGTGAGTTACCCATATGATTGTGGAATGCAAAAGGACATTTACATTTGAGTCCACCCCAGGGGGTGGGTTGTGGGTAGTGGGTTCAAAAGTTCAAAGCAGTGAATGTAGTGATTTACGATGATGCGTCATTGGCCGGACAATCTAGGTTGGGATTCTATTGCTCTCGCTGTCGTGCCCAGTGCAGTATAAAACCATTCCCATGATGCTAATGCTAGTCATTGTACTGTTGACCTCCAAGGTGACCTGATCTTTCTGTTTAGCGGTGTAATAAATGTATAGTCATTCAATTCTAAATTTGTATTTCCTATTGTAAACGTGAAATGTATTTTTATAGCAATTTGACTGATAATTGTTGCTGCCGATTGCTGTTGATAGCAGTACATGTAACAACTTTCCTTCAAACTATTTGCAAAATACTCACCAGAAAATGCAAGTTCTACTATCTAATGTTTTGAAAACGATTTGACTGAAAATCGTTACTACACAACAACTTCCAACCAGATTGTTTTCAAAATAATCAGTAGGACTATCAATGTAATAACACATTCTGACAATATTTCAAGCAAATCGATTGAGTCGTTGCTGACTAAATCAGCAAGACTAAATCAGCAACAACTTTATCAAATTACTCCCTAGAATAATCATTGCCAGGTTTTCAATGTATGTATGATTACTGTGTTCTGTGGCTGTAAGTAGAAACATCCTACAGCTGCAATCAGTCCTTCTTCGCTTTTGCCCAGTGTGTTTTGTCCTCAGCCAAAATCCTTAGCTTCCTCAGGTCCATTCTTTACTTGAGTCTACCTAATCCTGCCTTCTTGAGGTCACATCATAGCATGCTTAGCAGATTTATGCAATGACATCCTCTCCTGGCTCTGTATTTGCTGGCTTCGAGTAGGGAGAATTCCAAGGCTCTCTGCTGGTGTGGGTTCTGGCATCCTTAGCACATGGCCAAACCTGGGTCATCTTTGCTGGGTGACTTTTACAGACAGCGGCGACGTATTACACATCTTGTATAGTGCATCATTGGAAATTATGCTGTCCGGCCATCGGTGTCCAGTGATACTGCGTAGGTGTTTGCGGTGGCAGACGTCCAGTTTATCTAGAGCTGCCTTTGGAGCTGCCCAGCTGTTACAATTATACGTCATCAAGGATACGCAGGTTGCATTGTATAAACCTAGTCTTTTTACCAAGGGCATCTTTGAGATACGAATCCATAGCTTCCAGAAGGAGTGGAAAGCTATGTTCCCCGGAATGGATCATCATTTTCTTTAGTTTCATGCTTTGTAGATAGGTACATGTATATGTGGGTGAACTCTATTTTGGGTTCATTCATAAAAAGATTCTCAATTTTTAGTTTGCTTGCGGCTATTGGGAGAAGTTTGCAAGCGGTTTCTTTTCCTCATCTATAAAGTCCACATCGTCAGCATATTCCATCTCTAGCGGCATGCCCAGGATTGACACCGGGGGGGGGGAGGCCGTTTGGTCTTGTTGAATTTTCCCGCACAGATTTCAATGCCGCAGCCAGGAAACAGGTGAAAAGCACAGGGTGGTTATTGAATATGTACATACAATTTGGTAGAGATGTGTCGTATACATTGTCACGATCAGACGTGAAATATGTTCAAAACTGCGCAGTCAGTAGCTAAGCATGTCACTGCATGACAACTCTGTAGAGATGTGTCGTATACGTTGTCACGATCAGACATGAAATGCACGTCTACCATAGAAAATATGCAATTAGAATCGAACTACTATACGCATGCAACACACTATACAGGTCGATCCGCCCACCTCAGAGGCCAACAGTACACTGACTAGCATTAGCGTTGCGGTAACGGTTTTATACCGAGCATTGGGCAGAAGCGAGAACAATAGAATCCCAAATAATGGCACCTGCAAATATCAAAGCAAAATTGCGGCTCCGAAGTGAACGATCATCACTGACTTGTTCTAAATATCTTCTAATCTTAATGCTTCAGGATACTTTTAACCCTTTATCCCTCGAATTTGTTCAAGAAAATTCCAATGAAAATGTCCATTTGCAGACCAGGAGAAGGGTATTTTTTTTTAACTTACCACTTGAATGACTGGTTCGGTTATCAAGCCAGTCATTCCAGTGGTAAAATTTTTTAAATGTCCTCTTCGTCTGCAGATTCTCATTTCGCAGGACCAGTTCTGAAGCCGCTTTTGGCTGATATGAGTGTTAAAGGGTTAAACCTGGTAAAATAGGCTCCCATCATTTTAACTATAATATATATGATATTGGAAAATAAAGGGAAATAACTCGTACCAAATAATATTTTTATAAACAGATGACAGAGTGCTCTACCTTAGTATAGGATATGGTGGGTTAGACCATTTGAGTAACACAAATGTATAACAATAAACAGCATTCAGTCTTCTGCCAACATCCCACAATTCATTGCGCTTACTACTGTTTAACGGTAACCAGAACTCTGTTCCTCAGGTACAGATTCCGGTTAGCATTAAACAGTAGTAAGCACAATGCATTGTGGGATGTTGGCTGAAGACCGAATAAAAGAGGTAATTGTTTTATAACAGTGTTAAAATGTGTATGGGTTATCTCCCCTTAGCTACTGAGAGATATCTGTGCCGCAGATGGTGTCCTGAACATGAGAACTATGGATGCATTCTATCCGTCAATCAAGTATATGACGTCATAATGAATTATACGTCGCATGTAGGCCGATGTCACATGTTACATCAAAATGCACAATGATTGACACAGCTAAGTCTGTTATGAATATTTAAATCTGTCATGTGTTCGAATTGTATGGCTTTAAGTAATACTTAACCCTTACAATGACAAATCCCTGAATAAGTTAATTCTTTACTATGCATAGCATATTCTCTAAGGCAGCAGTGGCGTCCCGTCATATTACTTTCAAAATATTCAACAGTTTTCCTGTTTGCTTGCCATGAGATTAAGGTACAGGGAATTTATCAGTGAAAGGGTTAATTACCATTCTGTTGAATATTTTGAAACTAATTTGACTGCATAGTCAAATTAGTTTCACGATATTGACCAGCATATCTGTATAGTTACGTTGATATTGGGATTACAGAATTTCATGGTTCAATCAATCCCAACACACGTAGTTTAGCATGGGTGGAGCTTAGCTAAAGATGAGTGGGTGGGCGGGACTTATCTAAAAGTGGATTCATCCATTGTTTTGATGAAGATACATGTGAGAATGTCAATTACCCATTATGTTTGATGAGAGGGTTACAGAAGAAATGCAAGCCTTTTCACAATAGAGCGATCTGATCTGTCACTCAAGTAGATGACATCATAATCAATTACATCACATTGTAAGCTGATGTCGCAATCATAATGATACATTATAACTCTGTCATGAAGTTCATTAAGTCTCACAAGTGTACAAATTGTGTCTTTGATGGATTTACAATTTAATAAACATTCTGTTGAATATTTTGAAACTAATTTGACTTGGCCCTGTTGCTGCCATAGGCAGCAACAGCACTCAGTCAAATTAGTTTCAACATATTCACTAATGTACCTGTATTAGTTACCTTGCACCCAAAGCAGCTCTATAGTGGTTTTAAATTAGAAACCAGACCAAGCATGTGAAGGGATGGGTTTTTTATGTTGTGATAGCTTTTTTAAAATATTCTATTGCTGTTTCACAGATTCACCATTGTGTCGAGTATGAACAAATGTAAATTCTTTTAAATTTAAGTGAAGGCGTTGACCACAGCATTAAAGGCCAAAGCCAGCCTCTGCAATGGGCCTGAGGAATGTACATTTGCAGGACAAAAGGAGATGATTTTTTACATTTTACCACTGGAATGACTGCCATGTTAACCAAGCCAGTTATTGCAGTGGGAAATTTCCAAAAATAGTCTTCTCTTGGTCTTCACATGGACAATTTCTATGAGAAGATCTTAATTTTTGTGAACAAATTTGGTCAAGTTCGACCTCCTAACAATAGTTAACTAGCTAGTCAACTATAGTCAACCGAGCACCCGACCTCGGTTCAGATGGTTAGGCCGATATTTGCATAAATTTCAAAATGGCAGAAACCGATCCCTTGCCACGAATAAATGTATATAAAAGTGTAAATATTTCACTAAATAACTTAGGTTTGATGAAATTATGCTTTCCTATTGTATGTCAATGTTCCCACGCCCAGATTCCTTCCAACTTTATGACATATGGATGCTTTTTGGCGTCTTAGCGGACAAAAATAACCCATTTTCGTAGGTCATCAAAACAGGCGACAGAAAGGGTTAATGGAGACTGGTACCCGACTCCAAATTTTCTGCAATAGTAATTCAATAGGGAAGCGGGTACCAACGAACTATAGTGGACTACGATCAAGTTCAACTGGGCATAGCAACTGCGCATGATCAGTAAACCATGAAACTGACTATGGTCAGCGAGTCGAACTTGACCTTTGAGGGATAAAGGGTTAAATAATTTCAACCAAAGCATTAGCTTTTGTATGATTAATAATTGCAATAAAACATGATGCGCATGCATACATATAACTAAGCTTAAATGTCTGATGTAAATTATTATTGTGCAGTTATGTAGGTGAATTGAGACAGAAAACAATGATTTAATTGGTCATATATTAATATAATGTATGAAAAAGACAACAATTAAGTGAAAAAGTGTAAACTGAAACAACAAAAGCCAAGACATCATGTATATTTCTCAGTGTGAGTGGGTAGAAATATAATAATTTCACAGCCAACTGAAAGTCCATATTTACTTCTAGAAATTCAGTAGAGGACATTTGTATAGCATATTGATTTCAGCTGTACTTTTTAGCTCACCTGGGCAACTGAGCTTATGGCACGGCGACTGTCCGTCATCCTAACCGTCATCCATCAACCTTTGCTTTAAAATGTATCTCCTCCTATATTCCTTGAAACTAAATTTGGCTCTAGTGGTAGGCTCTAGAACATCTATGTACAAATTTAATTGGCCAATTTCTTTGTGGTGAAAATCTTAGATTTTATGGAAAATGTACGGGAAATTGTCAAAACACATCTCTTCCTGTAAGCTGCTTGATGGATTTCAACCAAATTTGGCTAGTATGACCATATTGTGTTAAACTCCAGAACGTGTATTCAGAATTTTGATTGGTCGACTTTTGGGATGAAAATCTTTTATTTTATGAAAAATATACCGGAAATTCTCAAAGCTAATCTCATTAACTGTTTGATGGGTTTTAACCAAATCTGGGTGAAAGACTCCTATCGTTGTAGGCACTAGAACTTCTAATCAGAATTTTGATTGGTTGATTTTTTTTGGTGAAAATCTTGGATTTTAGCTCATCCCTTATTGATGGATTCCAAAGGACCATATGGTGGGAGGCTTCGGAAGATGTTTTCAGAATTTTGATTGGTCGATTATTTTGGGTGAAAATCTGATAATTTTTTTTATATTCCAGAAATTCTTTAACACACTACTCGTCCTTGAATCACAGGCCAAATTTTAAGCAAATATGGCTAAAAGTACCCCATGGTGATAGTCACTGGAACTACCATTTAGAATTTTGATTGGTCGTTTTTTCCGATGGTCATTTTGAATTGTCTTAGCTTTCTGAAATCCTGCAGGAAATGAGCAGGAACAGTATTAAATGACTTCTCAAGACCCACCTGTTGGACTACAATGAAAGTTGGGTGGATGAACCCTATAGTGATTATGGCTTCAGACCTTCCATTCAGAAATTTGATTGGTCCATTTTTCCGCTGGTCATCTTGTTCTCGAAAAGGACATCTCAGAATCTTCTGTGCGGATCAGGCTAAAACTCTTTAGATTTCATCGATAACTAAGGATGATTAATATTTGTTCAAGAGAACTTGATCTGTGATAAACCATGGCTGTCATGGACAAGTCAAAATGTAGCCCATTTTTTGGTCCTACCAAGTAATGTAATTTGGCATATAGTGACATAGGCTATTTAAAATGTAAAAATTCCTAGATGGAGGATTAAGATTTTTTTGCGTTTCGTACTTTTTGTTTTAATATCAAGGAAACAGTTTTGGATAAGTGTTTGATATATACACCTGTGCAAAAGTTAAGCACCACCCTATTTTTACGCACATGCGAGGGTATATTCATGTGCTATGAAGAAAGCAATAGCATAAACATTTATGTACCCATCCATCTTAGTGCAAGAGGTAATAATGCAACTAGAGGAATGCTGATTATGATGGTGGGGAAACACTGTATGTTTTTGTTTGAACTTGAAAACGAGGCCTGAATATGGTTACGTTGACACAACTGACAACTATTGCCCTACAGTTGACACACGTGGCTAGATTGTCATTAATGGTGTCTGAAAACGAAGTTTAACATCTGTGCACGAGTTTGAGACTGTCATTATTAATACCGGGTATATCCACCTTGTGCCTGGATGACGGCCTGGACACGACGTCTCATGCTGGTCACCAACCGACTGATACGCCATTGTGGTATTCGTTGCCATTCAAGATGGAGTGCGTCTGTTAATTCCTGTAGGTTCTGCACAGGGGGATCCCTCCTTCTCACCATGTTTCCCAGAATGTCCCAGATATGCTCAATAGGGTTCATGTCAGGGCTCCTTGCTGGCCATGGTAGGGTTTCGATGGCATTCTGGTGGAGGTATTCATGCACAGCTCTAGCACGATGTGGTCGGGCGTTGTCATCCATGAATATAGGGTGGGTTCCAGGTGCATGATTTACAAAATGAGGGACCACAACTCTATCCAGTATGGCATCTTGATATCTTTGTCCATTTAGTGTTCCAGGTACAGTCAACAGATCCAGCTTACAATCAAATGAGATGCACCCCCATATCATAACGGAACCTCCACCAAATGGAACTTCTTCCATGATGTTACGTTGGTCGTACGCCGTGCGTCTGGGCCTCCATACACGAGTTCGACCATCTGTGGCATGAAGCAGGAACCGACTTTCATCGGACCAGTGTACCCGTCTCCAGGATCTCATGTTCCAGTGTCTTCTTTCGTTGCACCACCTCAGACGCTCCTCTTTGTGGTGTGCAGTGAGGAGAGGACGTCTGACAGGTCTCCTAGCTTTCATGCCAGCAGCATACAGTCTCCTTTTGACGGTAGACATTGACACTCTATTGCGCGTTTCCAATTGCTGGCTGAGCACTCTGCTGTTGGTGAATGGAGATCTCCTAACAAGGCGTACTAGGGCTCGATCATCACGGGCAGTAGTCTTCTTCGGTCTTCCAGATCTAGGCCTGTCGTTCACCTCGTTAGTTTGCCCATGTTTTGCAATCAAACGACTGATTACAGTATGGTTAATGTTCAGCTGACTGCCAATCTCTCTGCATGACATACCAGTGGTATGCATGCCTATGATTTGCCATTTCACACGATCACTTAACCTTCGTCTTGCCATAGCTGTTCACAATCAAGAGCTAATTCTCTCTGTACAAATAAACCACGGTCATGAACACAAAATTCCTAATCTTGTCGGTTAAATCTGTATGTAATGTTCTACACCTCAAACTGGACTTTTACATAACTGAACACGTGTGCTGTTTCCCGCCACGCACGGACATCAAGCGGCGTGAAGTCATGCATGCATGTGCATTTCGTACTTGGAATTATGTCAGCTAACGCGGGGACAAAAAGTATGGCAGCCTAGTTGTACCATCATGTTTCTACGTTCTATTGTTTTTGCTGGTGCTTAACTTTTGCACAGGTGTATAGTTCTCCATTCAGAGTTTTTGACAGACAGACGGACAGACCTGAATGCATTACCCTCTTACCCTAATAAGGGGTGAGGGTAAATCTGAGGCCGGATCAACTTCTTGTTGTTCGAACATGAACATGGCAAATAAAACAAGTCTTAACCCTTTAAACCTTGCAAACCCAAAATAACAGTCTTTTTGATGAAAGGAATAGTTTATTTAGTTTATTAAATATTTGGAGACTAATTTGATTGGGAACTGTAGCTGTCAAGTGCTATCGGCACCAAATGAGACTCC
The DNA here is from genome assembly GCA_034401795.1 of Chaetoderma sp. LZ-2023a. Lineage (NCBI taxonomy): Eukaryota > Metazoa > Mollusca > Caudofoveata > Chaetodermatida > Chaetodermatidae > Chaetoderma > Chaetoderma sp. LZ-2023a. The sequence goes on along the minus strand of CM067369.1, from coordinate 206,913,192 downwards.
AGTCAAATTAGTTTTAAAATGTTCGTGTATAATTGTCTTGAAATTGAAGGCATTGGCAATTGAAAGACTGTTATTTTGCCTTTTGCATCCTGAATTCACAGAATCTAAATTTTAAGGTAACTCAATAATTCAGGAACATGTTAAGCTGTTAAACATTTTGAAACTACTTTGACAGGAAATGGGTTCTGCCATCAGCAGTAGACCCGAGTCAAATTAGTTTCAAAATACTGTGGAGAACTCAATTCAGGCTTGGGGGAGAATTATATTCAAACAGAACAACAACTGTAAACTAAGACTACTTTAATAACCTATGGTAGTATTCAGCAAACTCTAAATTTACACTATGTACAGGAAAAGACAGATCAACAAATAACTTAAAACCAGTGCATGGCAAGCTAGAATTACCATTAGCATTCTGACTCCCTTCTCTCAAATAATTGGGCTTTATATAGTCGAATGTTGTGTGCTTCTCACAAAAAGACATAAAATCTCTTCTCACTGTAAAGCTATAAATTTTCACATGAAATGGCATAAAGTCACTTCTCAAGGAAAGCCATAAACCATGTGAAAAACTATAAAATTGAAGAAAGACATAAAAGTTAGATCAGCACTCCTCCTGCTTGATGCACCAGCCAACCCCTGCAGCAGCAGCAGAGGCTAGCCACAGTCTGCTGCTGGCTATAGTGAAATGTAAACAAACTCTCTGACCAGTCAGGTCACTGCACTACTCAGCCAGCTGGCCTAGCACTAAGGAGTGCTGATACAACAATCAGTTGGCATGTAAGAGTTAGCCCCCTTGTTAATCCTTTTCAAACAATCGAAGACAAAATCCATTACAATACCCAACATAATATTTATGAAATTGAAAATAGTTTTTCATTTTTGGATTCAAAGAGTTAAAGGGTGAATGCGGATGTTTTGGTGGATTGTGTAAGGTAATGATTTATAATGCATAGAAATTCTTTCTTAATAGACTTCACTTTCATTTTACGGACATACACCTCAGCTAACTTCCCTTTTTTTAATTCATTTTTTCAACGGCAATAGATTTACATGAGCACACTGATTGGCTATGTCATTATCCTTGCATACAAGTACAGGAGAACAATGAGTGTTTAAGAACTTTTACCCTGAATTCTAGGCACATGTATTAAACCAGGGGAACATTATACAAACTAAATACAATTTTGAAAGCATTTTGTTTAAGAAAGTTTTAGACATGGCAATTTTTTTTTTTTAATTTGGTCAAAAATAAAACTAATGTTTATTACAAGATATCTTCTATATAAGTAACATTCATGTTGAAGCGGATTTAACCTTTTAACCCTTAAATGTTTTCTAGGAAATTAAAATTTTCTTACAGAAACTGTTCATTTGCAGACCAAGAGAAGACTGTTTTTGAAAATTTACCACTGGAATAACTGGCTCGGTTATAACCGTGCCAGTCATTCCAGTGGTAAATTTTCAAAAATAATCTTCACTTGGCCTGCAAATGGACATTTCTCAAGACCACTGCAGAAGCCGTTTTTGGCTGATATGAGTGCTAAAGGGTTAAAAGTAGATTTAGGCCAGGCGTGTTATCTGGATAGCTGTGTGTAGAGTCACATTTGAATTTCAGCTTGTAGTACAGGAGGAGCTAAACCGGATCTGTGAGATAAAATGTAATTAACAGAGTAAAAAGGAGAAAGTTTGTGTTTTATTAGAAAAGATTAAAACTGGTTTAAATATAGTAAGGGTATCTAGTGTAGTACAGGTAAACAGGGCTGTTAAAGGTAAGATAAATTGTTGTGTTTATGTTGTTCTATGTATAGGTGTTAACCCTTTAACGCTTAAATCTGTTCAAGAAAATATCAATTTTCTCATAGAAGATGTCCATTTGCAGACCAAAAGAATATTCTTTTTGAAAATTTACCACTGGAATGATTCACGAGCTCGGGTCGCGAGTCAGTTATTTCTCTTGTAAAATTTCAAAAATAGTCTCGGTTTGCCAATGGATATTTTTCCAGACCTCCGCAGAGGCTATTTTGGCTGTCTTGACCATTAAAAGGTTGTTTGATAGACCCAGCATTAACCGTTTCATTGTCAAGTTTGGAAAAGAAAATTTAAATTTGTTGCCAAAAGTGTTTTCATTTGCTGATTTTTTTTTTTAATTCACCAGATTGATTGACTTGATTATTGAGCCAGTGATTCTAGTTATAAGTTTTCAAAAATACACATGTACTTTTCTTTTGGTCTGTAAATGAACATTTCTCAAGACCACTGCATAACCTTCTTGACTGGCCCTCATGGCCCATGCGCCCAATTTTAAGGCAATCATATTTAGTATATCAGAGTTGAGTAGTTTAAAACTAGTTTGACAGTAACCTGTTGCTGCCATAGACATAAACAGCTTCCAGTCAAATTAGTTTCAAAATATTCAACAGAACATTTATTGCATCCTAAATGCTTTGACATATTTGATCTTTCGTGTTCAAAGGGTTAAAGAACCGTTGCAACCTTACAAGACAGAAGATGCCTAAATATGCTGCTACATATTTCCCTTTTGAATGTCTATTTACAGGGCATGAGAAGACTATTTTTGAAAATTTACCATTGGAATGACTGGCTCAGAGTCACTCATTCCAGTGGTAAATTTTCAAGAATTGTCTTCTTTTGCCCTGTAAATATCCATTCCGCAATACCACTTCAGCGGCTGGATTTGGTGGGCATGACCAGTAAAGGGTTAAATCACTTAGTGCTGGAGAGGATAGGTGGCAAAAAATTAACCTTGAGATCAAATAAATTTGAAAGTCTAAAATATAATGTTTCATACAATACGTAAATTAAGTTTGGTTTATAGTTTGGGTTATAGTAAATATGTACTAGTGGTAAGTATTCTATCTAACAGTTGTATCAATACTTTCAAAGTATTAAATTCAGTAATCATTGTATACATAGTAGCTCATAATGCAATAGACTAATGATCAATACACTGCCAAGATTTCTCCAAAGACTTTTAAATTTCCCGCCAATTTAGCAGGTCATGAGATCTAATTTCAGAGCTCTAATTTTAACTCGGACATATGCAAATAAGTCAATCCTCCAGTAATTGAACTAATTGTCCTGAAATTCCCTTTTCAGTCCCCAAATATTGTTAGCTATTTAACAGAGTCAAAGGAGTCCCTTTTCCAGGACTTTCCGTAAGGGTATATGTCATAAATTCATTGTTGACACTTAATACTGTCCGATTTGAAACCACTTAGTGCTCAAATGCCAGAAAAGAGGATGTCATAATCAACTACGGCACATGTAGGCCGACGTCATAATCATCCAGGCCAAAAAAGACTGGGATATTCTTGAATATCCAAGCTTTTGGGAGATTGAATAAACCAGCCTATTACAGCTAATCCCAGCTTTTAATAACTTTGAATAACTTGGATTATAGATTGCCAGTAAGTTGGCCACATAAAATTCAAGATAATTCAAGAAAATCCAAGAAAGGCCTAGCTAATGTAAAATCCAAGAAAATTCAAACAAGCGTGAACATTCAAGAAAATACCATCTATCTTGAACATTCAAGATAATCCAAGCTAGCATGCCGGTATTGGCCACTTAAAATCCAAGAAAATTCCAGCTAGCTTGAACATTCAAGAAAATCCAAGCTAGCTGGAACGTTCAAGAAAATCCAAGCTAACTTGAACTTCAAAATAATCTGAGCTAGTTAGAATGTTATTCAAGAAAATTCCAGCTAATCTTAGCTCTTGAATTAGCTTTAGCATAAAATGGATTCATGTATACATTAATGCTGCCACACAGGAATTATATATATACACCTGTGCAAAAGTTTTTACGCACATGCGAGGGTATATTCATGTGCTATGAAGAAAGCAATAGCATAAACATTTATGTACCCATCCATCTTAGTGCAAGAGGTAATAATGCAACTAGAGGAATGCTGATTATGATGGTGGGGAAACACTGTATGTTTTTGTTTGAACTTGAAAACGAGGCCTGAATATGGTTACGTTGACACAACTGACAACTATTGCCCTACAGTTGACACACGTGGCTAGATTGTCATTAATGGTGTCTGAAAACGAAGTTTAACATCTGTGCACGAGTTTGAGACTGTCATTATTAATACCGGGTATATCCACCTTGTGCCTGGATGACGGCCTGGACACGACGTCTCATGCTGGTCACCAACCGACTGATACGCCATTGTGGTATTCGTTGCCATTCAAGATGGAGTGCGTCTGTTAATTCCTGTAGGTTCTGCACAGGAGGATCCCTCCTTCTCACCATGTTTCCCAGAATGTCCCAGATATGCTCAATAGGGTTCATGTCAGGGCTCCTTGCTGGCCATGGTAGGGTTTCGATGGCATTCTGGCGGAGGTATTCATGCACAGCTCTAGCACGATGTGGTCGGGCGTTGTCATCCATGAATATAGGGTGGGTTCCAGGTGCATGATTTACAAAATGAGGGACCACAACTCTATCCAGTATGGAATCTTGATATCTTTGTCCATTTAGTGTTCCAGGTACAGTCAACAGATCCAGCTTACAATCAAATGAGATGCACCCCCATATCATAACGGAACCTCCACCAAATGGAACTTCTTCCATGATGTTACGTTTGTCGTACGCCGTGCGTCTGGACCTCCATACACGAGTTCGACCATCTGTGGCATGAAGCAGGAACCGACTTTCATCGGACCCGTGTACCCGTCTCCACGATCTCATGTTCCAGTGTCTTCTTTCGTTGCACCACCTCAGACGCTCCTCTTTGTGGTGTGCAGTGAGAAGAGGACGTCTGACAGGTCTCCTAGCTTTCATGCCAGCAGCATACAGTCTCCTTTTGACGGTAGACATTGACACTCTATTGCGCGTTTCCCATTGCTGGCTGAGCACTCTGCTGTTGGTGAATGGAGATCTCCTAACAAGGCGTACTAGGGCTCGATCATCACGGGCAGTAGTCTTCTTCGGTCTTCCAGATCTAGGCCTGTCCTTCACCTCGTTAGTTTGCCCATCTTTTGCAATCAAACGACTGATTACAGTATGGTTAATGTTCAGCTGTCTGCCAATCTCTCTGCATGACATACTAGTGGTATGCATGCCTATGATTTGCCATTTCACACGATCACTTAACCTTCGTCTTGCCATAGCGGTTCACAATCAAGAGCTAATTCTCTCTGTACAAATAAACCACGGTCATGAACACAAAATTCCTAATCTTGTCGCCTAAATCTGTATGTAATGTTCTACACCTCAAACTGGACTTTTACATAACTGAACACGTGTGCTGTTTCCCGCCACGCACGGACATCAAGCGGCGTGAAGTCATGCATGCATGTGCATTTCGTACTTGGAATTATGTCAGCTAACGCGGGGACAAAAAGTATGGCAGCCTAGTTGTACCATCATGTTTCTACGTTCTATTGTTTTTGCTGGTGCTTAACTTTTGCACAGGTGTATATATATATATATATATATATATATATATATATATATATATATATATATATAATATATATATCAGGGCTTCAAAAATGTCCATATTGTCTGGACATGTCCGAGAATTGTCTTCGATGACCGGTAAATGTGATGTCCAGTCGGACAGCAATGTATGTATTTTGTTAAATCATTGTGAATAAAAAAAACCAGCAAATGTATCTAATAGAAGTCGCATCGCAATTTCAGCAGTTTGTGTAAACCAAAAAAATATGTGAGTTAAATAACGTATAAATGTTAAATAAAACGAGATTTGAAACGAAGTTGTGCAATAACTTCGTGGAAATACCATCCAAATTACGTCACTTCCTTGTATGATACAACGATCAACAGGAAAAAGTTATAAACAATGTTTATTAACGTATTCACAATATTTAGGCGTTCCCAATTAATAATTTCACTCTCACGATGATGGATATAAGGTATACATTAAGCATAGGCGTAATATGGTAAGATTTTCTAGCGTGAAATGTGCTCTATTTTTGTGCTATTTTTTGTATCATTTTCAAATTTTTTCATGAAATATACCTAATAGAAGTCGCATCAACCACCCCCCCTTTTACTCGGCGCTTTCGATTTAGAAAATTTGTCCTATTAGAAGCCGATATTACATCGTGCATTTTTCTGCACACACACCCCCACCCACCCACTCCATCCCACACACACACAAACACCCCCCCAACACCCCACCCCCGCCCACTTTCAAAGTGGCATGTCCGGCTGGGAAAATTGTGTTTCTGAAGCCCTGATATATATATATATATATATATATATATATATATATATATATATATATATATATATATATATATATATATATATAGTGAAACAAGACTGGATTTGTTATTAGAAATTCTCTAATCTGGTTGACAATTGCGCTATCAATGGTGCTGAAAGTCGTTGATGTTTAGGGCAGCAACGGCTTCCAGTCTTTATGGTTTCAAATATTTTAGCGTAATTGACGCTTGTACAAATTTAAAGAGTGCATTTTGGCTGTTGTGAATTGAGTGATTATCGATTAAATTTGCCTAAATTTTACGCTGAACTGTAGATCATAATAATAGCGCTAATCAGGTACATTCAATGTTATGCCGTGTTCAAACTTATTCAACTTTAAGCCATATTTTGAAGCCACTCTATTTGCGTTAAAGCAGGCCATTTTGCCGTTTCAATGATGATACGATGTTGCTGCCATTATTTCATAAATTATTAGTAATAATTTAGCAACATATGGGCATCATGTAATTGTTGTATGATCATTCAGCAACATGGGGTATTTGGCCGTATTGAGCGTGTGAGTAAATCTTCTACGCTTGAATAATTCCTCGCGTGATCACGGTGGCAGTATAGGGGCCTAATGCTTTTATGCCCAATTCACAGTGAATTGAAATTTGGTCATCAAATCCGTGAAGTAAGCGGTAGTTTGTAAGAATTTGGTTGCTGAATTACGTTGCTGAAAGTGTATGCGTATATGACATTTAAAGATAATTTTTCACGTTTATTGATTTTTTAAATCATCTGGGCTGGTGATCTTGGATTTTGGGCATGAGCGGGTCTGTCTTTAAAATACGAGCCGGGTCTCGCGGTATTCTACTTTACATAAGATGTACGCTAATTCACTATTCCAATCACCACAACGTTTTTAGTTATTCTTCAATATTTCATGTTCCCGTGTTTCTTTTGATTGTCAATGTTTCAGAATATGGTTGCTCTTTCCCATAGCAACATCAAACAGCAACATTGTATACATGAAATTATGGCCATTTTGTTTGGGCGATGTGATAAATTATGAATTTTGTAAATGTTGCAATGTATTAGAATCTGCATTCCTGTCAATTTAGCATTGTCAGATTTTCCACATACATAACCCTATTAGCACATTTGCACTCCGTACCAATGCCTAATCTATTGTTATGTTAATGTTTAAACGGGTGGGCCATCACAATGGTAATGTTTAAACCAGCAATCTTTTGATATGGTAATCTGACAATCTATTCACCTATTGTTATGTTAAAAATGAGCACATTTTGCCAAGGATTTTCTACATGGGCGTCTGGGGTTTTGGGGCATGCAACATTTTTCGGGTATAAATTTCGGGTAAAAATTGGACTCTGGGTCCGACCTTGAATTGCCCTAGCTGGTGTAGGCCGATGAACTCAGCGTAGTCTCTTAGTTGTTGTGCTAGTCCAAATTTCTGTCAATTTGCTTAATACTTAGGTTTCTAATACGCGAGTACGTTGTTCAGATAAAGTGTACATTGAGATATAATGTAGCTGTGATTTGAGTAGTGTAGTATTCCGTGTTGAGCTTTGGGCTCCACGAGGGATCTTCTAATTTTGCTGTTTAGCATGTAATATTCTTAATTCGAGTGCTCGCGTACTATATCATTTTTGGTTTATGGTTAGAAACTGGCAGCAATGATAACCGGCATTTCAACCGATTGACGACTTCATAAGCCACTGTGGCTTACTTCTAAAGAACAGGAGCTGATGTAGGTGTATAGTGTAAGTCTTAGGGCTTAGTTAATAATATTCCCACTATCTAATTAACCACTTACTTGATTAAATTCTAGAGGTCCTGTTTTCTTAAAAATTAAGGACATGTCCTCCAGTAGTTGATATTATTCTAACTTTTGGATTTCTGAAACTACCCGTTTGAGTCTGTAGCCATTTATATACCTGATTCCCCAAATTGTCTGTCCAGGTGACCATGATATTAGGTAAATCCAGTGCACTCCATGTTTGAGATCTCATAGTGGTAATAGTTGCTATTTCATATCACATATCATTCCTCTCGGCTACCCCTATCAACCACAGTCGATACTTGTACAATTTCTGATTTACTGTCTTGACAATGTGTAAAACTTGTTTCAAAGCCAGAAAATCATGAAATTGTAAACAAAGCTTTGCCAGAACCAAATAAAACTGCTAGTTCTTTTTACAGACGAGAGCAAATTTTCATTAAAATTGGTATCTGCCAATTTCTATTTCATAAGTCGACATTTGACCAGTTATCATTTAACTGTGGCTTTGTACTTGTAACCTTAATTCAGTATAAATGATCAGTTAACATTCAGTTCCCTTAGCAGTTAATAACTTGGGAACCTATTGACATAACAACTGTTTCACGGCTTATATCATTTAATTGAATCTTTGTAACCTTAATTCAGTATAAATGATCAGTTAACATTCTGTTCCCTTAGCAGTTAATAACTTGGGAACCTATTGACATTACAACTGTTTCACGGCTTATATCATTTAATTGAATCATTGTAACCTTAATTCAGTATAAATGATCAGTTAACAGTCAGTTCCCTTAGCAGTTAATAACTTGGGAACCTATTGACATTACAACCGTTTCACGGCTTATATCATTTAATTGAATCATTCTAAGTTTAATTAGACACAAATGATTGGATAATTGGCTTAGCAGTTATAATACTTGGGAACTATTCATACTTACAACTGTCTACCAGCATAATGGCATCCATTTAATTTTAAGTTATTAAGTTCTGAAATAGGGCTTATGTCAAACGCATTTCTTCTGTAGCAACAGAGCATACATTATAGCAGTTATTGAATTTCATTCACACTTACATTAGGAGTTAATCTTATGACCTGTCCTTAAGCCGTAGGTGTTAACCCGTGTGAAATAAATTTCAAGTTAACTTGGATTAGCTTGGATTTTCTTGAATATACAAGCTATTGGAAAATTATTCAACCCATACCAGCTTGGATTACCTTGAATTAGCTTGGACTTTATATAGTTGCTTGAACTTCTTGAAAATCCCCTCTCTCAGAATTCAAGCAAACTGGGATTTTCTAGGACTTTTTGAATATCATCATGAAAGAGTGCAAGTTTCTTGGATTTGCTTGGACTTTTCTGAATTGACAAAATTCAAGGTAACTTGGATTTTCTAGGACTCTGTTTTGTCAGCCATAAAAGAATTCAAGCTACTTGGATATCCTTGAATTTGTAGACTCACTTACGCTACCTTGGATTATCTTGAAATAGCTTGCACTAAGACAAGAACAGGTTCTGTAGTCATGACTAGAGGTAACCTTGACCTGGTAAATTGGTGGGAATTTTAAAAAGTCTGTAAAAAAGCAAACAGTACATTCATTGTATTGATCATTACCAGCTATGGATATATAGAATATGATAGTGTGGAAGCAGTGACAGTACTGTTAGATAGAATGCTTAGCATCAGTAACCTTAAATGGAAACAGAACTGTATTCTGAGGTATGTATTCTACTGATTTCCAGAGATCTATTCAGAATTACCAGTTTTGGTATAGCTTTTTCAGTTCTATGTAATTAATGCAGTGATGATGCTTTTCTAAATAATATGGCACAATAACCATCTATGTCTATTAGAATAACAGACAAATCAGTCATAATCTCATACATTGCTAATGTCTGGCTGAAATTGTATTTGTTATTGAATAACTCAACTCCCATGAAGGTGATTTTGGTTTTTAAGCATACATATTTATATATAATCTCTGCGTGGCAGCATTTATGTGTACAGGCATACATTTTATGTTAATGGCTAACCTATTTCAAAAGCTAGGATTAGCTGGGATTTTCTTGAAGTTCTAGATAGCTGGGACTTTCTGGAATAAAATCCAAGCTAAGTGGGATTTTCTTGAACGCTGAAGCAGGCTTGGATTTTCTTAAACGTTCAAGCTAGCTTGGATTTTCTTGAACGTTCAAGCTAGCTGGAATATTCTTGGATTTTAAGTGGCCAATACCAGCAAGCTAGCTTGGATTTTCTTGAATGTTCAAGCTAGCTGGAATATTCTTGGATTTTAGGTGGACAATACTGGCAAGCTAGCTTGGATTATCTTGAATGTTCAAGTTACACTGTAGCTCAGATTTTCTTGAATGTTCAAGCTATCTGGAATATTCTTGGATTTTAAGTGGACAATACTGGCAAGCTAGCTTGGATTATCTTGAATGTTCAAGTTAGCTCGGATTTTCTTGAATGTTCAAGCTATCTTGAATTTTACTTTAACTAGGCCTTTCTTGGATTTTCTTTAATTATCTTGAATTTTATGTGGCCAATACCAGCAAACTAATCCAAGCTTTTCCAAGTTATTAAAAGCTTGGATTAGCTGGTTTATTCAAGCTCCACAGAACTTGCATATTCATGAATATCCAAGCTTTTTTTGGCCTGGGAAACACTGAGCTATGCTAGGGTCAGGTCTTTATTAATTGCATTTCTACCTTGTCAGTGAATAATCCAAACTTGTATTTAATTTTCTTTGTGAAAGGAAATTATTACGCCCCCACTACTGTGAATTGCCACTTCACTTTGGCTTTAATTTCCTGAAGCAATTTATGACCTGTTCTTAATATCAGTGTTACTATCACTGATCGTACCTTAGTTCATATCATTAACGAGTTAGCAACTCGTTAAATAGTAGTTTTTCTACACTGTTTGGATTCCTAGGATCCATAATACAACTGTTGTAATCCAAGGTAAAATCACTTAATGATTAATTATCTGGCTTTAAGAGAATCTTGTATTCCATACAGTCTAGAATTGGCATTTGTTAATAGGCAAGATCCTGTCTCAGGCCACATAAGTTATCACACACAGGCATTCTAAAATAGACATTGTAGAGTAGATCCAAAATGGCGGAATATTCGCTAAAAAACACTGTCCCCAGTGCATTCGAGCACCTTAGTGATGATGCATTTGTGCATCCTAGTACACACACCCCATTAGGAATTGAGATGCGACCTCAACACAGCATCTCAGAATCACATGTGACCTATCAAGATGGAGTCACTATATACGCTAAGGATCACTTTGAAGATGGGTATGACCAATGTTGCCCACAACATCTGATTTTTGTGGGTCCCAAGGACCCCACACCCTCAGATTTGGGGGTCCCACTGTAAAATCTGGGGGTCCCATGGGGTCCTCATCTTGAAATATGGGGGTCCCATATTTTTTTCTTAAAATAACCATTCAAATGTAAAAGATATCCCAATATCTGCCATATATTCCTTCATCCATTTAGATATTTTGATAAGTAAATAGAAAAAAATATTTTTCCTGTAAGTCGTTGCTGCTTTAGGCAAGTAGGCATGCGCAAATTAATTTCAAAATATTCAGCAGATTAGTGATAACAACTTTGTGATCTGTCCAATGTTCTGATCTGTGAAAGGGTTAAGACGCCCAGACACGTTTGTATAGGCTTGATCAGTTGTATTGGATTTCTCAAGCGTGAGTTCCTCTAGAGGGCGATTCCGCTGTTATCCAATCAAATACTGACACGTCATACTGACGATTAGCACAACAGACAGAAACATGGCGGGTATTTTTGCAATTTGTAGGCCAAACAAGGCGGCTAACATCGGGCTTGTAAACTCATTACTTATAAAAAAAAAAAGAAATTATATCAATTGGAATACTAAGGATGATTTGGGGATTGTGTTTACAAATAAATGTGGTGGTTGAATCTGACTTATGGGCATTAACAACTTTGAGTTGTGCAAGAAAACATACAACAAATCATAGTCTTAAACAACGCAGTAAGTTCGTTTTTATTGAACACACAATACATTAGGTATATTTTTTAAAGTAAAAACATGCACAAATAAATATACACACATGATAATATAATCGATAATTAAGCGCACACCAAAGTTACCAGTTTCCGTTACACTTTTTCACTGCGTCCCTCGTGCGTCCTCGGGGACGCAGAGGGTTAATTTGTATGCGCCCCTCTGCCATTTGTATGCGTATATACACGCAAAAGGACGCATAAGGGCAACTCTGGGTATGACACTGATTACAGCAATGACGGCTGGAGTACTAATGAGGAAGATGCAAATTCAAATATTAGTTCTTTGGAAGGTTTCCAGGATAGTCACACTAGTGGAGCTATTTTTCCTTCCAGTAATTTTTCTGTTCCTGCAAGTGATTTTTCTGTTCCTCCTTGCGGAAATATGTCTACCCCTTTGGTTGACACTCTTTCTCAGGTTGCTTCAGGACAGCAGCTTTTATGGACGCTGTGGTGCCGAACCACTGTGAGTCTTCTGGTTATCCAGAGCCTCCTGGTGGTTCCTCTCCCCAGTCTCCTGTAGTGAGCGTGAGTGAGTTATACAATATGAGGGAACGTGTGGATGAGTTAATTAACCAACTGTGTAATAGTCACGCGGAAAATACGGTTCCGAAGCCAAATCCGGGCTTGAATACGAATTTTCATTGTCATTTACAGGATCGCCCTGTACCGCGCCTTCAAACAGCTTTTATGTGAGAGAAGCAGTCTTTGAATCTGCATTCAGAGAATGTAGAACTAAAGAATGCTTCTCATATAATGGCTATACGACCACCTCCCGTTTTTTCCCAATTAAATCGACCCCAGATTCCAACTCTGAACCACCACCAAAACTCGCTACAATATATATATATATATGCCTGCAAACCCAAACCACCTTCGTGGTAGTTGAGCTACATGTAACACTCAATAACAAATACTATTTCAGCCAGACATTAACAATGTATGAGTTTCTGATTGATTTGTTTGTTAGTCTTATAGACGGAGATTGTTAATGTACCATATTAAAGGACAACTAACCTCATCTCTTGATAGCCATTCAGGTGATCTAATATGCCATTCATAAAATATGTAGGTCATTTTAAGCTTCTTATCATGCCGCTAAAGAAATATATTCACGCTTTAGTAGATAAATGTTGGTACATAATTCTACACCGAATGATGACTGTCATGATTTACTTTTAAACCAATCAGAAAAAACCTAGTATAGCTTCCTCAGTTATATGCTCAGTCATAGAGGTTCCAGCTATAGTTTGACAATGTGGTTGAAAGCAACCATACAGGTAAGCTGTTGGATATTTTGAAACTAATTTTGCTGGAAGTTGTTGCTGCCTTAGACAGCAACAATTTCCCATCAGGTTAGTTCCAAAATATTCAACAAGATGAGTATTACATAATAAAGAATGTAATGCATTGGCACTTACATGACATCGCACACTATCACTTGAGCAGACAAAATGGTGGAAATCACTGTTCAACATTTACGCGATAATATAAGCGAACGCAGACAAATCATTTATTATTTAGATAAATGGGACAAATTTGTATGGGGTCGAAATGTCCTAAATACATATAGCCATGCATAGTACATTTGAAGCTAATTTTTCATGACGCTTGGAGGGCATTCTCAAAAATCCAGTCCACAATATACACAACAATACTTAGGCCGTTTGTCAGCAATATTCACCAGGATAGTTGCATCTTTTACGTATGGCATTTAGTTGCACCAGTTCAATAACTTTATAACATTTGTAGCGACGTATTGCGGTGCTCCTCGCCATTAAGGGAAATACAAACAAGTTCATAGTAACAATGACGTCATAAATAAATATCATCCGCTAGAATTTCCAAATCACGGTTATCATGACAAAAAGTGGGAATTCATACATGTCTACGAGTAAATATGTGAATGCACATTCCATCCAAGTGCGAGATACCAGCCTTTAAATTTCATGTCCGCACGCTAACTGCATGCTAAATTTACTTTCCACGGCCATGGGGTGGGTGTCTGGGTGTGAGAAATAATATGAGACCTTGAACAATACCTCATGCTCACAATTACGTATACATAAATAGGAATGCATATAGCTTTTACCTGGCCTGCTTCATACTATTTAATCTTTTTACATTCTGAAGTAAATGTAGTAAATGTAGGATACTTTGTATTAACAATATCACACAGATTTTGGACATTGAAAATGTGCGGTAGGTTTCCCTAAGACAACTAAGGAGAAACATACACATTATGAAGACCCATATCCCATAATTCAACAGGGGGCCCATGAAGAAACCACAAAAGCTATATCATAAGCCAAAACCGGAACCGAAAAAAGCTGGAAATGAAGCTTTCTCAATCGCATGGTATATGTAGTTTTTCCTGGTTCCCTGTCTCATTTTCTGTTAATTTTTTCTCATTACACATACGTACATGTTATCTATATGCGAAACCGTCGCTCACTGCATACGCTATTACAAAACAGATGATAGTGATACAGACAAGAGAATGTGACTGTGGATATGAATGATATGGAATCTATAAACCATAATCTATCAGTGCAATAAAACATTTGAGACGAGATTAGTATCACTTTAATAGATCTTTCCCACATAACATATTTATACACGCAAACAGCATTACTTTACTGTTGGAATCAGATACAACGCACTTTGAGCAATTTATATGAAGAACTAATTTCATAATATCATGGAAGTCATACATCATTGGAAATCTACGCCAATTTTCTATACGTTTCTGTATTCGTTTGATGAATCTAGGTATAATGGTGTATTTTATATATGCAAATAACCCAGTGAAAGATTTACAAAAGTATTTAAAATAATGTATTAATGATTAGTCAATTGAATGCGCTTTCCCATGATGTATGACTTAAATAATATAGTGATTTTAGCTTATCATAGGAATGGTTTAAATTGCGGTGTATTTTAGTGCAATAGTAACAATGCGGGTCAGCTGCTTTTTGGCAGCGTTACCAGCCAGCAGTTTTGCTCTGAGTGTGGATTTAGGGGAATCCTGGCGTAATGATGTCAATGTGGTAAAGGTGTATTAGAAAGTCATAGCAGGTAATGATCAATGTAATGAATTTACTTTTTGGTCTTTTACAAAGACTTTAAATTTCCTACCAGTTTACCAGGTCAAGGTCACCTCGACATGACTACAAAACCTGTTCTTGTTTTACTCCAAGCTATTTCAAGATAATCCAAGATAGCAAAAGTGAATATGTAAGTTCAAGAATATCCAGCTAGCTTAGATTCTCATATGTCTGACAAGACAAAATCCTAGAAAATCCAAACTAGCTTGCATTCTGACAAATCAGAAAATTCCGACAAGGTCCAAGAAGCTTGCACTTTTTCATGACGACATTTAAAATGTCCTAGAAAATCCAAGCTAGCTTGAATTCTGAGAGGTAGGATTTTCAAGAAAGTAAATCTGCAATCGGTACACAATGTCCAAGCTAATTCAAGGAAATCCAAGCTGGTACAGGTTGAATAATTTTCCAATAGCTTGGATATTCAAGAAAATCCAAACTAATCCAAGGTAACTTTAATTTTATTTCTCACGGGCAATTACGTGATGAATGACGCAATTTAGTTCATCATAAACATTTAATAGTCTGTCAAGTTGTACGAATTGTATGTCTCTATTATTTAATAAACATTTTGTTGAATATTTTGAAACTAATTTGACTGGACACTGTTGCTGCCATAGGTAGGGTTTTTTAAAAACCTATGACAGCAACAGCACCCAAGCAAATTAGTTTCAAAATATTCAACAGCTTACCTGTATAGTTTTCGAGAAATTGAGATTCAGAGAGTGGAGAGATCGATTGATCCCAACATGGGCAAGCGTGGGTGGAGCTTAATTAGCTAGAGATTGGCGGGGCAAAGCTAAAACTGTATTCCTTCATTGGTCAGGGTATGATTTAAACAGGACAACAAAGAGTACAGTCATACAGTATACTATGGGTACCGAAGTTCGTGAATCTAAGCAAGTAATGGTCTCGTGAAAGAAGACTCTTAAACAGATCTGCGCAAAAATTTAACACAATTTAAAATAACACTTCCGAATACAAATGCAAAAATTTCAGCACAAAACTTTAATTTTTAAACAAATTCCAAGCATTTGAACTGACCCACCTCGCCAGGTTATGTGTGAAATAGCGGTACCAAATTTCGTGAATTGGTGATTATGCATCTTCAGCTGTCTGGTATATGCTTGTAAATCCTTAAATATCACGGTATTGGTTTGTTGAATGTTTCAACTGCTAATTTTTCCCGTTTTAACCCATAAATTAGTCCTACAAATGAATGTATAAACTATAAAAGCAGTTGATACATTTGAAGAGATGGAAAAATGGATGCCGCTTTCGTTAGGTAGTGATGTCACATGAAATTCATAAATATTAATGAGCTGAAGAAATGAACTAACGTTATGGTCTTTAAAACATGTTCAGCAGGCATAAAGGGAAAAATAACAAAATTTTGATTGTTAAAAAAAAGAAGTGTGCACTTTATGTTAATTTTGACATTTTGGTAAATCATTGATAAGCACCCACCCCTTCCTCTAGAGCCTCTCCAATAAAATTTAGACGTGCTACCATCAATCAGTCTAATCCGACGCGGCGGGAAAATGTAACCAAAGCAGGTGGTAACTTTGGATTGTGAAAATTGCTCATTTTAGGTGCTAAATAAGCGCAAGTAAGTAATCTAAGAAAGTGCATTAAGGAATCTTGCAATTTTTATCACTACCATCAGTAATTGTATGAAAAGTTTCTTGTTTTGACCGTATTTTGCTCAAAACTTCGTCAAAAGGTTCAGAACTGTCAATCAAAAAGTGGCTACTGTGTAGATGCGTTTCACGCAACGTTACATCATAGAACAAGAGCGATAAAAACAAATTCACGAATTTCGGTACTCACGAATTTAAGCAACTCGCCCATACTGATTTTACAGAAAATGTCAGAATCAAAAGGTTATGTAATTGGACATAATACACTATCTAAAATTAAAGTGGAGTTTTTATGCAAATGAGTGCTTAACAAAATAACGAAGGTCACTAACTAAGTGAATTATGGGTAATGCAGGTGTAGCACTCTTATGAAGAATAATCCAAGGAGGATAATCTTATAAGGAATAAAAATACTGGTACCAGGATTATCTCCCCTGGCAGTTATGGATCTCGAGGTTAATGTTTTGCTACCATGCTAGAATGAGCCTATTCTTGAGGACTAAGTGATTTTTAATGGTAAGTACATACATCTTAACAATAGACCAGCCATTCCTAAAGTGAGGGTGAGTGGGGGGGGGGGGGTGTTGGAGGGCGGTAATATTTCTTATAACCCAAACTACATTTTGTAAAAAACATTATACTGAATCGCGTTTATTTCTGTTATTTAATTTTGCCGCTTTCTTCATATGGTGAAAAAAGCATCATAGAAGTATTGCCTTACTTATTAAAACGCTGTAGACATTGAAAACATTATAAATAATTTTTTTCATAGTGTTTTAACCAGATTTCACGGCAAACCGAAAGCCCATAGTAAACCTATGTGAGGGGTTGGAATCAAGATATAGCCACACTTTGAAACTCATTTGACCAGGAAGAGAATTTGTTGTTTATCTGAGGTAGTAACAGCTCAGTCAAATCAGTTTCAAAATATTCAAATGCTTTAAGTCTGTTTGGCTTGAAAGTGGGGTGTATTTGGATTTCAGTATTGAAAGTTTTCATACCTTCAATCGGGTCTAAGAATTGAAGATTAAATATCTCCTATTGATAAATAATGTGTAATAATAATAATATTATTATTAATAATAATAATAATACTTGCTATTTATTTTGATGATCAATTAAGTTTTGAGTGAAATTTGTTTTAAAAACCTTTAACACGCAAGGCGGCCAAAAATGGCTTCTGCAATGGTCTTGAGAAATGTCCATATGCAGAACAAGAGATTATTTTTTGAAAATGTAAACACTGGAATGACGAGCGAGTCATTTCAGTGGTAAAGTTTCAAAAATTAAGTCATTCTTGCTCTGTAAATGGACATTTTTAGCTCACCTGGCCGAAAGGCCAAGTGAGCTTATGTCGTGGCGACTGTCCATCGTCCGTCCATCCGTCAACTTTTCCTTTAAATGACTTCTTCTCAAGAACCACTGGGCCAATTTCAATTATATTTAGCAGGAAGCATCCTTAGGGCATAGGGGTCCAAGTTTGTTCAAACGAAGCCGATCGGCCAAAATCCAAAATGGCCGATTTTTTTTAAACACTTTAAAAAATCTACTCAGAAACTGCTGGAGGAATTGATTCAAAACTCATAACACATCATCTATTACAACGGTAGACCCAAGTTTGTTCAAGGCAACCTCATTGGCCCATTTACCTGGTGGCCATCTTTGATAACATAGTTTTTGCGAAAACGACTTCTCCCGAACCGCTGAAGGGATAGAGCTGAAATTGGTAAATATGCTTAGGGACAAAGGTCCATTCAAGTTTGTTCAAAGGAAGTTCGTATGTTAAAAGACATGGCTGCCATCAACCAATCAAAATTTAGCATTTGTTGGTCAAATTGGCTTTTTTGTATTTGATGTACCGGTACATGTATTTTAAAGGCGAAAATTGCTTTATCTATGCTTATCAGTGGGGCGAGTTCAAATATGCCACTTTCGAGACTGTTGGATAAACGGTTTGGCTGCCATCTTGGTTTGTTTTACCGCCATAGGCTCCCATAGTAAAGCAATGGGCTATAGTAAAGCAATGGGGAATTCTTTAAACGACTTCTCAAGAACCACTGGGCCACTTTTAATTATATTTTGGAGGAAGCATTCATAGGGCATAGAGATCTAAGTTTGTTCAAACGAAGCGGATCGGTCAAAATCCAAGATGGCCACCGGCCAAAATGGCTGATTTTTAGAAACACTAAAAAATCTTCTCAGAAACCGCTGGAGGAATTGATTCAAAACTCATAACACATCATCTGTGGCAACGGTAGACCCAAGTTTGTTCAAAGCAACCTGATAGGGCGATTTGCTTGGTGGCCATCTTGGATGAACTAGTTTTCACGAAAACGACTTCTTCTCTCGAACTGCTGATTAGGGATAGAGCTGCAATTTTGTTAATATGCTTAGGGACCAAGGGCCTTTTAAGTTTGTTCAAGAGAAGTTTGTTCGTTAAAAAACATGGCCGCCATCAACCAATCAAAATTTAGTGTTTCTTGGTCATATTGGCTTTTTTGTATTTGATGTAATTTGGTGGCAAAAACTGCTTTATATATGCTTATCAGTGTGGCCAGTTCAAATATCCCACTTTCGAGACTGTCGGATAAATAGTTTTCCTGCCATCTTGGTTTGTTTTCCCGCCATAGTCTCCCATAGTAAAGCAATGGGGAATTCTTTAAGCGACTTCTTCTCAAGAACCACTGGGCCGATTTCAATTATATTTGGGAGGAAGCTTCATAGGGCATAGAGATCTAAGTTTGTTCAGATGAACCCGATCGGCCAATTTGGCCAACGGCCATCTTGGATTTAGGCCGATTTTAGGGAACGTCTTTAAAAGTCTTCTCCGAAACTGCTTGGGGGATCGATGCAAACCTCATGAAATATGATTTATGACAAGGGAACTAATGATTGGTCAAATGGTTCGGTGGCCATCTTGGTGGGCCAAGTTGTAGCGAAAATGACTTATTCTCCACAAGCGCTGAAGGGATCAGGCCGAAATTTGGCAGATACAGTATGATTAGGGCCCAAGGGCCATTAAAGTTTGTTCAAGAGAAGTTGATCCGTCAAAAAACATGGCCACCATGGGCCAATCAAAATATAGCATGTTTGGTGGCCATATTGGATTTTTTTATTTGATGGATTTTGAGGCCGAAATTGGTTTTATGTGTTTTTGGGTATTTTGATCTCAAATTTGCAATTTTCGAAACTGTTGGATAAACCGTTTTGGTGGCCATCTTGTTGATAAAGAGCATTCTAGTTGAAATGCCTATTGTCCAGGTGAGCGATACAGGCCCAATTGGGCCTCTTGTCTATGAGAAAATTTAAATATTTTGAATAAATTTTAGGATTACCTGGTTAAAAGTAGTTAGAAACGTTTTACCCTTTCGACGACAAATCCCTGAAAAAATTTATTCTTTACAATGTATAGTATATTCTGTTGAATATTTTGAAATTAATAAACTGGGATGTGAGTCATAATAATTGTAAAATATTCAGCGGGTTGCCTGTTTGTTTGCCATGAGTCTCATGTCAAATCCACCTCTTGAGCAATGTCCATTTGTGGGCCACGAGATCATTTTTGAAAATTTACCACTGGTATGACTGACTCAATAACCAAGCCAGTCATTCCAGTGTTAAATTTTCACAAATAATACAGATAATTGTTAAAGTTGTTGAATGGACATTTAATTCATCAAGAACTTATCCGATTTTAATACAAAGTTTACAGATTTAATCTACACCATGATTGCATCCAGTCTTCAACATAAGTGAAATGATTTTCAAATTTTCTCCATATTTCTACTGAGTTTGAACTAATAACTTATTTTGCACCAGGAATTAGCTAAATGTTAAAGTTTTTCAATGGACCTTTAATTCATCAAGGGCTTATCCAATATCAATAAAACTTTGCAGATCTGTTTTAATGCCATCATTGTATCCAGTCGCCATCATAATTGAAATGATTTTCAAATTGTTTACATATGTTTATGTGGTTTGTACTTAGTTTATTTCTATGTGATTGGTCTCCTTTTCAAGAATAATCAATGTGGTATACTGTTTTAAGAAATCCATATTTCGCAATGCTGCTATACATGATGTGTGGTTGTGGAAAAACTAAAGGGCTTGACAAATGGGATGCACGCAGTCCATCTAGTCTTGAGAAAATTTGACCATAAAAAATTAAAACCACTTCATGTTTTTTTCATAATTAACTGAAATAACTGGCCCTTGCAGACCAGAAACAACAAAACAACAAATACTTTACAAATTAATGAATATTCTTTTGAATACATTGAAACTAATTTAACTGGAAGCTGGAGGGTGTTGCTGCCATAAGCAGTAACAGCTCCCAATCAGATTATTTTCAAAATATTCAACAGAATATTCCTTACAACATAAATTATTTGGCTTTTCTCTGTATGAGTTAACCCTTTAATGGTCAAGCAAAAACCTGCCTTAGCAGTGGTCATGAGGAATATTCATTTGCAGGCCAAGAGAAAAATATTTGTGAAAATTTACCACTCATTCCCAGTGATAATTTTCAAAATTGTCTTATTTTGTCCTGCAAATGAACATACACTGAGGAAAAAATGTCAACTTTGGTGAAAAATCTTGACTATTAAAGAGTTAAATGGTTGATGCGTGTTTGAGCTGTGACACACAGTTAATCTGGTAAAACCCATGAAATTGCGTTACTATATCTGTGTGTATAGGACACATAGAAGCTTGTCATGTCACAGCGAATTAAGTCTTTCATACAGTCAGCTCTGCATATATATAGGATTGGCATTGTGTTTTTTGTCCCTAAATTTGACAAACCCTGATTTAGAAAGCAGTTCAATATGTACGGCTGTGCTCAGCTAACTGCCTGGTTATTTGTTTGATCAATAACTGACAGGTAAACTGATACAGGTAGCTTGACCTGTTTTAGTACTGGCAATGAAACAACATCTTTTAATTGACATTAGGTATTCAACTAATTTGAACCGTATGCATTTTACATAAGTTTTGTTTAACTTTATTTTATGTACGTTAACCCTTTAATGGTTAAGATGTGTATGTCCATTTGCAGGCCAAAATAAGAAACCTTTGAAATTTTATCACTGGATTGACTGGCTCGATAATCAAACTAGTCATGCCCGTGATACATTTTCAAAAATTGTCTTATGTGATCATTCAAATGGACATTCCTCAGGATTACTGCAAAGGCTGGTTTTGGCCGACTTGACCATTAAAGGGTTAAAGCAGTAGGGGAAGGAGTTGAACCGTTAACCGTCAAATTTGTTCAAGAAAATTTAAATTTTGTGATAAAAAAATCTTCATTTGCAGACCAAGAGAAGACTATTTTTGAAAATTTACCACTGGAATGACTGGCTCGGTAACCGAGCCAGTCATTCCAGTGGTAAATTTTCAAAAATAGTCTTCTCTAGGTCTGCAAATGGACATTTCTCAAGACTACTGCGGAAGCCATTTTAGACTGATATGAGTGCTAAAGGGTTAAGCAAAAAATCTTAACCACCGCTGTGTTGTGGCCATGCTTTTGTATCTCTATATGGTGACTCCAGCAAATCCAAATTGTATATTCCGTGAAGTTTGTGCGATTGCGCGAAGGAAGGGAACTTGGGCTTGGTGTTGAAAACGTATATACAAATGTTGTTGAGAGTATACTCATTACGCTGTACATGATCTTTAACGTCTTATGGACCCGCCTGTTGTACCAGTGTAATATTTAACCTCTGTAACCCCTCTTGCGTTAACTTCCCATTATGGTATCCCAACCTCTGCGCTAGTCTTGAGGTCTGTCTATTTGCGGACCAAGAGAAGACTATTTTTGAAAACTTACCACTGGAATGACCAGTCATTCATTCTAGTGGTAAATTTTCAAAAACAGTCTTCTTGCCATGCAAATGGACACTGACTAAGCAAAAATTTTGATATCTTAGGTGATTAACCCTATAATCACCCAACTGGTTAACTTGCCCAACTGTTTTAAAAATAATCTAAATTCCAGTGGTAAATTTACAAAACTCAGTTCTCTCAATGGCCAGCAGATGGTCAGTCACTGAGCAAATATTTGAATTTTTTTTGTTGAAATCTTGACAAATGAAAGGGTTAATTGAATTAAAGTAGCATTTTGAGTGCTTTGAAGCGCTGTTGACACAAGACGGGTTAAACACTCAAGCTTTAAGAACCAAAAATGACATCTGCAGTGGTACGTCTTGAAAAATGTCCATTTTGAAGATTTTCGATCTTCGGGTCTAATTTAGAAATATGTCTACTACACTTCTGATAAGAATATGATGTACCGGTTGCTGCGACAACCTCTTATCAAAGATGCAGTAGTATGATTATCTGCTCGCCTCGTCTAAGGTAATGGTGACGATATTTATACTCGATAATCTGGGCCTGATCTGACTCAGGTAAAAGATGGTGGCTCGGGACGGTGGTCTTCCGTCGCTTCCAGACTGGACAATACACAACCCAAACTCTTGCTTCGAGAATATCGAAGTGATAATTTATTCTCTTAAGTTTGACTGTCTAATATGGCTACGGATATGTGTGACTTATGCTGTCACGATAGAAAACAAACTGTTAAATAAAACTCTAAGTAAATATGAGTGGCTTATACTACCACCAATCTCTATCAATCATGGGTGGCTTATACTACCACCAGATACTTTGAGTAACTTTTACTGTCACTCGCGTCTATAGAAATAACTGATTTTCATACAATACGAATACTGGTCATTCTATCATTACAAAGTTGCGTTTCACGATTCTCTAAATCATTTTCGTCAAAAACCGTTCTTGGCTACTTAAAACCATTCACCAAAAACTTATTTGAATTTCGACAAATTCAGTTCCACAGAACTATGCGGACTCGAGGCTAGGTTTTTCTAAGCGCAATAATTTTCGGAACCAAGATTTTAAAAAAAAAGTTAAAGTCCACTTTTTATACTTCTCTGGAGCCCTCTACCATGTTCGTTTTGGTTCCTCTTTCCAGAGTTTGATTCGATGCTCATTGATTGTGACGTCATCCTGACTAATCAAACTCCGATTTTCTCTCTTAGGAAAAGAACACCGAACAAGTTAGAGCGGCCTAATTGACTCATGAGTGTAGAATTCTATCCGATAACCTCCCACAAACTTGACAGTGATGGACATTGCTTCGACAATTTTTGTCTGGTTTTCTAATCTTCTTGGCGCCAGACGCTATCATGCCCACGTCCAGCCCTTTGCTTATTAGGCATACGCCTGCATTTCAGAAGGGTGCCATGACGTAGTGACCATGTACCACATCTGATTCACCAACATCTGGTGTCGTATCTGGTGTCGTGGGTCGCCTCTATAGAAATATAGAAACCCGGTCACCTTATTACGATCCTTATGGTAAGTCGGTCGTCGCCACGTTTACTACGTCATTCTATGAGTCATTCAGTCTGTGCTACGTACACTCTGTGCGTAGCATTCTACCGACGCTCTTGGTTGAATATTTAGAAAACTATTGGTCATAACTTCTGCTGAATACTATAAAAGGTTATGCCGCGCCTGCAGCAACAGCTTTCATCTTTCAACCACCGATAGATTCCATCAGCTCACTGCCCTAAGTCTTAGTCTATTCTATTCCAATTTCATATTTCAATTTCACTTTTTGTATCAGCTATATTTTCGTGTCAGTTTTGCATCGACTTGATGCACACACTAGATCGCGCTAATACATTTTCGCTCATTGTGTTATCCGTTCCTTAGCTCGTCTGGTATTCAAAAATATAGTCATATTCTTTGCTGGGGGTCTTGTCATATTCTTCGCTGGGGGTCTTGGACTGCAAATATAAGATGTCCCCGGGGTCATGACCCCCCAGAAGACAATCCCATATCTACAATTTGTCCACCTGAGAGAAGGTTATCTTTGAAGGTTTATCACCGCAATGACTGGCTCAAGAACAGAGCCAGTCATTCCAGTGATAAATTTTGAAATGTAAACGACCCAGACGTATATATACTGGTCTGGCGTTTTGTTAGCTTACTAAAATACTTACCACTCAATTCACTGTTTGCTAAAAGTCACCTGACTTAGATATCTCAGAAAATTTTAACCTATTCATTCCCATGGTGTAGGTTCCCTTGAAACAAGTTTAGCAGAGATACATCCCTCCATTGGGTAGTCTTGATAGTATCTCTTTAACTCTAAAGCAGTCATTGCTCTAGGGAACCGGTTCCTCTATTCCTATAGAGAACATATAAACGAGTCTGTGAGCATGCGCACTTATGCTACTATGCATGCGACCGAGTCCAAGCCGTCATTAATTAATTCCACAAATTTTTAATGATTTGCAATTTAACGATGCGGGGTGGCTGAGGTGGGCCCCAGTGAATCGAGTGGTAAGTATTTTAGTAAGCTAACAAAACGCCAGACCAGTATATATACGTCTGGGTCGTTTTGTAACACAACAAAAATACTAAGCCACTCAATTCACTGTTTGCTAAAACACAGAATTGGTCAGAGCCCAAATACTAGGTGGGTTGGTAAATTGCAAATCAGGAATGAAAGGTTAATCACCAAAAATACTAAAACCAACTAAATCGCTGAAGTGCTGAAATAGCACGAACAAACAAATGTTCGAAATAAAATACAATAATATAATGATAATTAGAAAATCTCAGCAAAGAGAATTTAAAAACAGCCGTGAGATGGTGAAGAAGACGGCTGACTAAAGAATCTAGGCAATTGAGCCTAGGTTTGAGTGGCGAAACGAGAAATGTCAGATTGTGAATTGAATCTGATCTTTCAGATAAAAATAATGTAGAATCTGACATTTATACTGCAACTTACATAATGTCGTCCACTGATAGATCTGCATAGAATGCGAAGGAGAAGGCCATACCACGAACATCGTGTGCCTTAACACAAACTGAGTGTCTCCTGGAGATACATTCTAGTGTCAATTAATGGTATCTGTAATCCATTTGATGAGATGCTCGCTTACTAAACAAATTCGCATAAGTAATCTGAACGGTAGATCTGCATAGAATGCGAAGGAGAAGGCCATACCACGAACATCGTGTGCCTTAACACTTACTGAGTGTCTCCTGGAGGTACATTCTAGAGTCGATTAATGGTGTCTGTAATCCAGTTGATGAGATGCGCGCTTACTAAACAAATTTGCATAAGTAACCTGAACGGTGTTTCAAAAAGATATTTTAAATTGGGCATAGTTTTCGGAAAGGATTGAAAACAATTAATTAGGTTTTATATATATAAGATCTCTTCAAGGGCAAAGAATGAGGCCAGCTCTCCTACCACCTAGAAAAGATCATTCCCAAAAAGAATATGAATATCAAAATGCCATCTAACAAACTCGGCCGCTAGTACAAAAAGAATGATTTCAGAGTTATACAATTAAACAGATGGACCCAAGAATGAATTAATAGAGGAATTTATTATAGGTATTTGCCTTTGTGCTATACCCTAAAAATACCGGTACCATGGATAAATGATGTAAATACTTAATAACTCTCAAACCGGCTTCTAGAAAACAAAGAAGGATAGATGCTAGTGAAAACGATAACACCACCCCAGCATACAGAGATTTAAATCATCAAAAAATATGCCATGAATCTATGACTTGATGATGGGATGCAGAATCGGGCGAGATAATGTGCTGTTCTAACAACCATTTGAAAACCTTAAATATACTCTGGTAAATTCTCCTGTAACAGATAGTTTGAATTGATTAAGAATACTAAAGTTCAGACAAAAAATCAATTTCTGAAAAACAGGCCTCTTGGAAAATACCATATATACATATTGAAGATTTGTGGAATGATGAACTGAAAGCTGCTGTTAAACGAGATAGAAAATCAGCAAAATTGGTAAGACGCTTTGGATTTCCACAAAGAGGACTACGAGATCCACTGAATAACTCTCATTGGGCCAAGCAGGAGTGATTAAAGGGATAATACATTCTGCTGACAAAAGTTCTTAAAGACAATTGTACTAGAAACTGCTGACAAAAGTTCTTAAATACAATTGGCACTAGAAAGTTAAATTGAAGATAATTTTAAAAAATGTGAAGTCTATGACTGGGCCAGAGCATCTACCGCCAGAGCCTAGCCTGGAGGAAGAATATGAACATCAAATCTGGACACTATACTGAGTAGAAACTTAATGGGATGTAATAAATGAGCTACAAGGAAAATCATTCTACCTGGAATGTGAGCTGCTGAAAGTTTTGCTGACATCTCCACCGCAGGAGGAAGACCAAGACTCCAGACAAAATATGATAACCTCAACTGCCCTGCTTGTTGATGAAGGTCACTACTATAGAAATGACTGC